>CAJQZN010040574.1:0-41715 GCA_907164685.1 Colias eurytheme
ACTGGTAGAGGTTCCTCGCTCGACTGCATTCCAAATAGATATTCCATGAAGCTAAAACCGTCTGATCTGTCTATGGTTGGCTGTGTAGGTTCCGAATAGAAAGATGCATCTTCTAATGTTGGATCTGGGGATCCTGTACCCCAGTCCATATCACCAGGACTGATATCGGCCATTGTTTCCTTCATGGCAGGTTCAGTATTTGCTTCAACTTTTTGAGTTATAGCGTCGTATTGGCGTGTTGCGTTTATTTTAGGTATATCAATATCGGCTGATAAATCAAAGGCACTGTCATCAGTTTCAAAGAAATCCTTTATAAATTGGAAACTTGGCTTGTATGTGGTTACTTTCATTTTCTTCTTGTTACTTTCAATCGATTTGTCAGATGATATTTTTGTTATGCTTTGTCCAAGTGTATTTACTGTATTAGGGTAGTACTGTGATTCTGCAACCTCGAAAGACTCTGTTATTGGACGAACTTTAACTTTTTTCCAGAAGCCACGTCGACGGTTCTTGCGATTGGCATCCTCCTGAAAAATAACACATACAATTTATATATTTGTTGTTTAAAACATTTTGAGAACATCATAGAAACAGAAATTAAGTGAATTGTAATGGTTAAAAACAGTATGCTGCATTTCTTTCATGAATTTTTAAATGTAAAAAGTTTAATCCTTTCTATACGTGTTGTCTTTCTTATATTTATCAGATTAATGTTAGTGATAAGTTATGTAACTATGTATTTAGTAATAAAGTATTACCTCATCATCTTCCTGAGCTTGATCCTCCGTCGCTGGCACCGCTGTAGTCGTTTCTTCTTGTACAGGTGTAGTAGTTTTTGATGAATAATTTTCCCCAGACGTTATTATTTTCTCCGGCGGTATTTCTCCAATTTCACCACCCTTGTGTTTCATAACTTTATTTGTATATTCATCTTCATCTTGTTCTTCCAAGCTTTTCATTACTTCCTCTAACATAGTTTCAAATGTAGACGCTGCTTCATTTGATTCTGTTTTACCTACTTTACTTTGTTCAACATAAGCTTCAAGCGTGGAAGGAATATCTGCGATTTTCTTATTGACTCTATTGTTAGTATTTGTCGCAGGTGTAACAGATATTAAAATATCATCATATTCGTTTCTTGCAGTTATAATATCTAATTCTTCGTCTTTTGATTTTGTTTCAGATGGTTTATTTTCTTCAAGTAGATCGTTAGGATTATACGGTTTAAATGAATCTTTAGAGATTTTTGGGGACCAACGGTCGGAGTCTAGAGCAGCATATTTCGGCCTATTTATTGAATAATTGGGTTCTTGATCCTCAGTAACAGCTTCTTCCGGTTCAGGTTTTTTGTTGTAGCGTTCAGAAAGTTTTGTTCTGTGATTAAATCTGTTGTACGGCGGACTTCTTGTAGTAGTAGATGACGAATCGTCTGTTTGTACTTCCGGTTTCTCAGTAGGCTTTTCAGTCGGTCTTCGCCCTCGGTACCTGTTTTTAACGTCATACGTTTTCCTAGCTGATGCTTCTGTCGTGGTAGTATAAACTGGTCTTCTTCGTCGAAATTGTCCACGTTTATTTGTTGTTTCTGCTGATGACGCTGTTGCCGGTGGTTCTGTCGTTGATTCTGGTTTATAAACAGGATGTCTGTGGTCGTCATATTGTGTTCGACTGTTGACAGGTTTTGTTTTTAGATCAGCTTCAATTTCTTCAATACGCATTGTTGTTCGCCGTCTATCAAACGCTGGCCGGTATGTAATAGGTTGAGATAACTTTTTCCTCTCAGTTTTTCTTGTGGATTCTGTAGATGAAGATTGTTGGTACTGTCTCACTAATCCTGGTCGTACTCTAACTCTATTGTATGAAGGTGTCGTTTCTACAACTTGTTCTTCTTGATTTTGATCCTCTGTTACGTCGTGGTTGGTAATTTTTGTTTCTTGATCTTCAGATATTTCCTGCTTTTCTGTTGCATACTCATTATTAGCCGAATAATTGGGTATATTTTGTTCTGTAACTGGGCTAACTGGACTTGTTTGATATATTTCATCTCCATTTTCTTGTCTTTCTTCTCCAGAGTGTTGTTCTTTAATTTCTTCGTAAGCTGATGGTCCTACGCTACTTTTTGTTTGGTAAACATATTCATCATTTCGACCACTATTTCCTTGCTGTCCATATTGATTTTCTGATTCTGAAGAAACGGCTTTAGATGCATATACGTCTCCAGCTATTTCAGCATTAATGCTCTCCGTGATGGATGGTTTATCGTTAGTGTAGGCATTTTCAGTATCAAATGATTTCGATTCGTCTACAGTGTTAGTGACATGAAGTTTTGCTGTTGATTCGGTTATAGCATCAATATCAACAGTGCTTGCACGTTCCATTAGTGTCACAGGGTAGTTCTGATGTAAAACATCCCTTTGATATGCTAAATCTTGTTCTTTTTGTTTGGAACGCTTTGTTTCCGTAATCTCATCGTATCGTGGCTTGTATTGAACACGACCTCTAGTCTTTTGCGGTCTTGTTGTGCTTTCTATACTTTCAGAATATTCCTTATCAGTCTTTTCAGTGGTTATTCTGTTGGGTTCATATTTTGGTCTATTTGTTGGTGGCTTTCTTTCTCTATAAGGTCTTCGTGTTTGTGTAGCGCGTGTGGTGTATTCATTTGTATCTGTTCTAGCAGTGGTGTATCGGGGACGACCTCTCGTCCTTAAAGGTGTACGCCGAGTAGTTGAAGTTGTTGTAGTTGTAGTACTAGCCTCTGTGGGTTGTACTTCTTCATAACTATAGTTAACTTCGTGTTGATTATATTGTTGGGGTACCTCAGCTGGTTGTTTTTCATATACTGTCGGTTCTGGTACATAGCTTACAGTCTCTGTATTTGAGTCCTCTTTAGGAGGTTCAGTTTCAACAATTTCTTTGTTTGGTGCAAACGAATTAATTCTAGTTATTTCCAATTCGTTTTGTGTAGGTAATTCTTCTGTTACTGGCTGTTTATATTCTGTGCGTGGTGTTGGTTCATTCCTTATTTTTGGGTATTCCTTTGTCTGGTAAGCCGGCCGCCTTGAGGATTGACTTTCAGATTCATAATGGATTTCAGGAGAGTAGTTTTGTACATAGGATTGTGAGTATCGTTGTCTTGAACTTTGTGTGACGGTTGTGCTCGGCGCTGTTGTAGCTTCCGTCTGCGCAACAGTGGCAGCTGGTGTAGTAGACGATGACGTACCCGGAGTTGCATGAGTTTCTTTATATTCATCGAAAAAGTTTTGGTAATCGACTGGAGTATTGAAATGGAATGCATGATTAATAGAAAATGGATTATGGGTTTCCAAAAGATGGCTGGGGTGTGTAGACGAAGGTTTCGTTGTCGTTGTAACAGTAGTTCTTGGCGTAGTTGTAGTTTCTACTTGTTGAGGAACAGTATAAGATTTGACGCGCTGAGGTTGGTTATGGTTCACCTGTTCAGGGAAGTTAACGTATTGAGATGGAGTATACTGATCACCAAAGTTACTTAAAAAGTAGGATCCTGGTTTAGGAGGACTCTTCACTGTGGAAGCTTGTTTGGGCGGTGATAACGTGCTTACTGATTGCTGTTCGATAGAGTAATAGTTATTTTGGTAGTTTGGTGGACTGCTTGGTTTTGGAGCAACAGTACTGTAATAACTTATTTGAGGTTTTTGCGTAACAACGTTTTGTTGATACTGGGGTCGGTTATGTACTTGTGGTCTTATGTATGGGTTTTCATACGTTTCAGGAATAGGTTGCGGTGAAGGTGTGTTGGAAGATTCCTTTATTTGTGAATTGATCACTACTGACCCAACGTGTGGAGAAGGGAATGGAATCTTAGCAAATCCTTGCGGAGTGTTGTAGCTTAGAGGAGCCACGAAGAATGGCAGTTGACGAAGTTTCTTATCCACGTTATCGATATTTGATAGATATGGCAATTCGAATTTGACATAATTATCTGGAGGTGTTAAGTTCGAAGGCCCTATAAAGACTTTTGGAGCATTAAGAGGATTTACAGAGTCTAAAACTGGTACAGAGTCGGCATTTTTCAATGAATTCAACACGTCTCCAACTTTCACAGTACTTTCTTTTGATTCTGGTGATAAAAATATAGCCAGAGGTGGTTGATGCGGTTTCAGTTTTTTTGCCCTTGGTGTTGTAGGTGGAGCAGTCGGAAACGGCGATGATAATGTTGAAAACTTTGAGTTTTGATCAAATCCAATAAGTTGCCTATTAAAGTCATTTAATGCTTCTTGCGAGTTGAATGTTTCCAAAGGTTTCGTTAACGGCCTCTGATATTCCGGAGCGAGATTTTGTTTCAGTGGGTTAACCCGCAAGTTTTGATTATACGAGTCTGTATTTAGAATTTGTGCCGATGTAAGTGGACTCCTGAAGTTAAACTGTCCTCTATTCAACGATTCTATTGGCACGTAGAGTAGCTGAACCTCTTCTCTTTCGGCTTTAGATTTGCCTTGAGATACGGCTTCCTTTGATTTATCATAGTTATCGAATTTAACCTTTTGTAAAGTCGGCGCTTTCTTAGGCATACCGAAATCGGAATTATTCACAATTCTGTATCCATCAACAAATTTTGGCGCTTCAGGTTTAATCTTTGGTGTTGGATTTATAAATTGTGGTCTCATTTGGGGTGGAAGTGGTTGAGGTTTCAGAAAACCATCATATTTGCCAGCACTAGATACCGTTGGCGGCCTCGATTTCATTTGCGGAATGGTATCAAAGTTGAACTGAGGAGAAACAAAGCCTTGACTGAATGGAGAATTAGGTTGCGCCAATCCAAACTTAAGCCCTTGTCCAAAACCTTGGTCTGTGAGATAATTCTGCGGTGCTGACGGTACAGCTTGAAGGTAAAGCTGTCTATTAGTTTGTGCATTAAAGAGAGGTCTTGGTGGGAAGTCATCTTGAGAGAATCCAGTTGGTTTTCCAAATCCAGGGAAGGGTTCCGATAGAATCCTTGGCTCTGCGATCGATTGACGTCTAATTTGGATCGGTTCTCTCTCCGGCGGACCAGGTAATGGCACCCAGTCGCTTATGTCTGATGTATAAGAGCTAAGTTGCCGTGACCATCTTGATTTTTCATTTCCTGCTGCCGCGAACGCCAGAAACAAAATACAGGCGAGCACTTTATACGCCATCTGAAAAGAGAGAAATATAGTTAATATTAACATGTTTAGTAACTCAATTAACTATTGGTTTCCCATAAATATTAAATTAAGGAAAGTTAAACCTTAAAACTATAATTTGTCCGGTTTAAAATACTTTAAACATAACAACTTTAAATACTTTCAAATTTTCATCAAAATTTCAATGGTGCATCGCAAGACGAATGTACCATGAAAAAAACAACCACAAGATTAGCAGTACATTTAATCGCATGTGAAACACGCATTTACGTAATCCTAATTCCCATGTAGGTAACAAATGCCCTAAAGTATGACCAGAATTAATGAGAACAATTAAAACTATGATGCAAGGATGCGTTAATACGTGTTAAGCGAACAAGGGTATACGTGGTCCTTGTTATTTACGTGACTACTGACTAAATTGGTGTTGGACTGTTGGTCAATCGACCATGGTAATAAAAGAATGATGTATGCGCATGTAATTTCAAGTTATGGTTACTTTTTGTGTTCACAAGCTCAAGGTTTTAAAATTTGCATTAATTATGAATTGCACAAACAGTTGGTTGTAACTTGTAGGTTCAAGAGGAATAAAATGAAAGACACATCATCATCATGGAATAAAACTATTACTTATGGTTCATATTTTGATAAAAGAAATATCAGATAATATAATTTATCGTCTTATAATTTACCTATCTTTTAAAAAAGTCTAGACAAGATGCAAATTTCGATATTACTGGCTCGTAAGAACAAGATTCTTAATAATTACAGTTAATATATTATACCTGTTAGATATTACATGGATATTACTAACTACGGGCATCCGCATTTCATTTTGGCGGTAACACATAATTACTATAGAACACTATATTCAACACAGATTGGTGCGCTTTATCCGGCGCGGGAAAGTGCGTAATGATGGAGAAAATGGCGGGAAAAGTTGAGCTTCGGTGTTGCTATTTGCGTGCTCGATTTTAGATGACAGTTGTTTTTTTTAAGTTTTTATTCTATCTGTTGACCGTTCCGATCTGTATTTTTATTTATTTATTTAAATAAAAATAGATGTAATACTTGGATTCGATATTAAGAGTGAATGTAAATATATAACGACGAATAATGTAATTTTTGACCACTTTCTATTTAAAAAATAAAACATGCAAAATTTTACGAGCCTTTGAAAAAGTAAGACTGCAACTCTTTCAAAATTAATGTTATGCATAAAATATTACTTTTAGAAATTTAGTTTTTTAATTATAAGTTCACGTAATGCAAAGTAGGTACTAATTTTGAACAGCTGTACACCGTACACGCAAGTAAATTGTTTTTAAACGAAAGATTCTTATTATAACTGAAAAGAAAACACATTAAATTCTTGTAATACCACCGGTATGCGGATATAACGCTCTCACGGAATTTTCAGTAACATATAACTCAGCAGTGCGTGAAACAACGTAAATATACGCATTATTAGAGGTTTTTTAGAGTATATTTCTTATGAATTTAAAGGGGTAAGTACGCAAAAAGAATTTTCACTCATTATAGTTTACATAAGTTCTAATGTTCAAATATTGTTCAAATAAGTAAATGATAATTAAATTCATCCGTTGGCAATACTCCACAAATTATGTTAAAATACTAGTTTTAAATTAAAAATTTGCAATGGCAATATCAGTTTTTGCCGCCAAATGTAGTCAAATGTGTTCCAATTTTTGTGTCGGCTTCGCACATGTCTAAAACGGGCAAAGAGGATTTACTATTTGGTTTTATAATTAATTTATTACATTTTTGGGTAAATGCATAACTTATCGAATCAAGGTAAATAACAGGATATTACCTAAATTTGTGTTTATTTAGTTGTCGAGTCATCCAGTGTCAAGCCTTTTTGGAAAACTGGGTTAATTTGTTGAATTTACCCTTGAGGCTTCTATTGGCCGGAAATATACTTAATATTATAAAAAATAGGTAGCTTTGAAGTGATAGGATAATTTTATTGCCAGAGCGTGTTTAATCGTTTTATGTTTCCGTTAACGACTGTTACCTGAATCTAGATATTTCTTATGAACATAGGTACTTATTTACTATTTAGTAATAGTGTTTCACGTATAATATATGTACATAACATATGCATATATTTTGCACTTACTGCTATTTTGTAATAAATATATGATAATATATGTATTTAAAATATCTACTTTATTGTAAAGAGACAGCATAACTTGGAAAGGAAATTTAGACCTGCGCATTTTATTTTTAATAATTGTAAATTACATTTGATAAAGATATTTTTTCTCGTAGTAACAATCGTCTATTTAGTTACTACTTTGAGTTCAAAGTTGTAGAGTTCTGCATAGTTCAGAAGTTTCTTGTAAAAGGAAACTTCATACCGCATACACATAACACCGTAGCCTCAATACTACACAATCACAGGAACAATTTATTGTCTTGTGAAGCCTGCAGTAATTCTATATTATCTGTGCCTATTGTACTATCTGTACACATATGATACGATCCATATAAGCATCGACGCGTTTACCTAACTGTAACTGTTTCAAAAGTTATGCTCTACAATGTAACCGTTTAATTGTTTAATTGCTCTATCGTGTCCAAGTAACATGAAATCTGGACAGTTTATGCGTATGTTTGGTATATTTCATAATGTCGTATGCTTTAAAAGACCTAACTTTTAGGCAGCCTGGAAGTTGGTGTTTCTTTTAGTCTGTAGGTGTTAAAAAGATAATAAGGTGTTACAGATTAAAAAGAAATGCATTATATTGATAGCTTTACTATTAAGTATTCTGTGATATTGAGCAAGATTTTTAACCCACATCACAAGTTAAGCGGTCAGCGGTTATGTTCATAATAAATCGATGATATATTTAGCGCAGTTGGTTCGAAAAATGAGACTAGGGGCTAATATGACTGACTTATAAAGTTACTGACAACCTATTTAACATTTCTTTACGCAATATACTTCCATATAATATGATTTATTAGTAATTTCAACTGAGAACGTATCAGGAAGCTATAAAACGGGCTATTAATAATATTGACTAGCGAATTATCTTCACTTCCGTTGCAGCAATAGAAAAACTTCGCATATATTATTCTAGCTGCGCTCCGCGGATTCACCCGCATTGATCCGCTCCTGTAAGCGTGATGATATTATAGCGTATAGCCATCCTCGATAAATTGGCTATCTGACACCGAAATAATTTTTCAAATCGGACCAGTAGTTCCTGAGATTAGCGCGTTCAAACAAACTCTTCAGCTTTATAATATTAGTATGGAATATGGTATAACAATGTTTTCGTACTAGTATAAATATCTTATTCACTTGTAATCACGTATGTATGGCTAAAAGCTACTAAAAGCGTTGAATTTCACCATTATGCCATGAGAGGGTCAATGGCTGAGCTTTCTCTGTCATTATAGACACTAGCAACTAGCCACAAGTCACTGGTCAGGTTATATTGTGAACATTGACCTCGATTGGTAAACGTTTTGAATTGTTTTCAGTTTTTATATTATTATTGATGAGCGAGAATTTCTCAATTTGTTATTAATTATTTTATGGATACGATCACAGATAATATAAGATACTGCTGAATACTTTGAAAATTTAAGCACAATTACAATAATTTAAATAATAAAGTAAACTAAAAATATGTTGATCTGAAAACTCTGTTTTTTATGTTTTATTCATGTGGGCTAAAACTGCAGATAACTTTGCCCGCCCACAAAAACAGACAAATAATGTATTAAATATTGAAGAATAATAAAATTTGCTATAGCAATATTATATGATCTAAGAACAACATAATAATACGATAACAGAAAGTACGTCTCTATAGAAAAATTATTCGAAAATTAAAATTATTCAAAAAAAGTGGGCAAAGTTGACACGTTCACGGTACTGTATATATTATTATCTGTGATATAAATGAATTTTTGTAGTAAATAGGTAACTAGTTGGTATTCAATAAAATCAATGTTAGAGCGAAGCCGTTGCCTGAAAAGTTACCTTATAATTTTTAAACAAACTCAAACTTTTAACACTTCTGAATGGAAAAAGAAACACATCTTTACACTTTTACATATTTACTACCATCACAGTTTCTATCAACATCTCAATTTACAAGTATGTTTTGTCTGTCTGTCGCATTGTATAGCAGGAAGTGCTGTATTACAGTAGTTAGCGTATCGCGTGAAATCGATAATTCCTACTCGATGATCGTATCTGCTGTAAATAACGTATCGGAATTTGTTCATTGGCAGTTTAATTGTCTGTTTAGTGTAGTTATGTTTATAGACCGTACCAAATAACAATAGTTTAAATTGAATTTAATCTACTTGAAAAGTAATTCCATTCCTAAATAATTTTTGGTTTCAGTGTGTGACTAATTGACATACAGACTATAGAATTATATTATCTGTGGAACAAAATTAAAAATAATAGAAGGAATCTACATCATTACATGGCATTCGTTCTACGCTAAAAACAAATTACCTATCTACCTAAGTAGCACTTGAGGAATAAACAGTAAAAAGTAACTTGTTAAAATTCTATATCTAGGAAAACGCTGGCTCTTGAGACACAGAGTTACTCTAGTTCAAGAGTCAGCGTACATATTTTTGTAAGTTTATGTTTTTGGCAAAATAAAGATTTTATTTATTATTTATTATTATTATAAACAACTAGATAACATTACCCATGTAAAGTTTATACATATCTAGTGTACTTTACCTCAATAAATAGCTATCTAAACGCTTAAAGCGTTATAAATAATGAAAGAAAGTAATCTAAATGGTAATGTCTTGGTAATGTACATCAACTTGGATAATCTAGGATAGTAAAAGTGTCTAAGGCATGCAGATTTATTCTGCACTCCACTTGGACTTTCTTAAGAGTCTAGAATTAATTGATAATTAGCTGTTAGAATTATAATTAGTACCTAACTAACTAACTAATATAAAATTGTATCACATTATTAAAAGTTAAATTTTGTACATGATTATAATTAAATTGAAGAAGATATGAAAATATCAGCTGTCTTATTAATATGATTTAGGCTCGACAAATCATTTTTTGTTTCGTTTAAAATCTGGTAAAAATATGTTATGACGATTCAAAAGTGCTTCTAGAAGAAGTCTAATTGAATAAATAAATGTTTGAGTTTGATCTTTGCTTACTTCATCGTCTTATAAAAAGTTAAACCACAAAAAGTTTTTACACAAACATTCGCTTACAAATAGGTAATTAATAGCGAACAAAAACGTTTATCGATTCTCATACATAACTTAATTACCGGTAACATGACTGACCGGGAATCGAACCCAATACCTTGAAGGCGTTGAACCATACGAATCGTTACGGTCACTGAACAAATGGCGCTTATTAAGTAATTATCAGCACGATCAACTTAAGTTATTTACAAGGAAACTTGATATAAATTGACATTACTTTATCATATTATGTCAAATCATATAACATAACTAGCGGTCCGCCCCGGCTTAGCCCGTGGTACATATGAAAAATAGATGTTGGCCGATTCTCAGACTTACCCGATATGCACAGAGAATTGCATGAGAATCGGTCCACCCGTTTCGGAGGAGTATGCAGACTAACATTGTGACACGAGAATTTTATATACTTATGTATAAGATATGGAAGAATTGGAAATACCTTATTTTTTGAAGTCTGTTAAAAAACTTAGAATCCGAATGAAAATTACTGATTTAAAATTAACAGATTTAATTGTTTAGGTTCTATAAAAAGACACTTTAAAAATAGCGTATAAATTTTATCAAAATCGGTCCAGCATTTAAAGATACCTACATCATATGATAAGTCTATTTTATTATGCTCTATATGTTCCTTTTATCTCAAGCAAGTAAAAACGCCGCAAACAACTAGACCGGAAACGGATGTTTTCAATTAAATTTCAAAAACACCAGCCCAGTAGTTTTTGCGCAAGAGTCATCCTCACATCCTCGTACACTTTCTCTGATTACCTTTTAAGTTCATCAAACTCATCTCTGACTAATTCTTCTTACTTATTTGGTATTTTGATCGATGGACAATCAATATTATAAACACTTTTACATGAATATCACAATATTTTTCATTTATTAGCATATACATATTATGTATATAAGACATTCTACAATCAAGAAAAAGACTCATATTTGTATGTAATAAATTAAAAATAAGGTATTTTATCATTTAAGTATCACCTTTCTAACTCTAATTTGAAAAGTTATCTCTTATACAGGGTGTCCCACTATTGGTATACTAAGCGCGAAGGAACTTGTAGTTTTGCATACACTGATCACGTAAAAAATACTTTTGAAAAAAATTACGTCCAAAATTTTTTGCTAAATTTTTCCTGAAAATCCATGTTTTCTTCTCTAGCTTCGCGCAGCCGGCATATACCGCTTCTCTAATATGAGCATTTTATCTATGAAAACATAATCTTAAACGATAGCTCACGTGCTGGTGGCAAAGTTGGGCGGCTCGCTTGTTATGGGTGTACACATAGAGTTTTAAGAATTCATCTATTTGAAAAAAAATGCGTCTGGAATTTTTTAATTATTTTTTACGTACTCAGCGTATGCAAAACTATAACCTCCTTTGAGCTTAGTATACCAACAGTGGGACACCCTGTATATAAAATTCTCGTGTCACAATGTTAGTCTGCATACTCCTCCGAAACGGGTGGACCGATTCTCATGAAATTTTCTGTGCATATCGGGTAAGTCTGAGAATCGGCCAACATCTATTGCACGCCTCATAAGCGAAGCGTTGAGGTGGGTACTACTGTCACTTCGCGCAAAACATCTGATTTTTCAAACTTAAAATGTCTTTATGTATCATACATTGCACTTGTAAGATAATACATACACACACATATTAAGAAAAAACACTATTTTTAACGTTCATGATATTTTTGATGTCATTTTTGTTATTTAAACTAGTTAAAAAACAGTTTAAAAAAGTTCTGTCTTGGACGTCCGTGTGTCTGTATGTGCGGATCCTTTTTCTTGTTAACACGATAGCGACCGAAATACTTTACTAATCGAGTCTTTTTTTTTCTCTTACGCTTGAGTATGCTCAGGAATAGAACCCTTTCATTTTTCAGGGTCTGATTCGATGTGGTTTAATTGTTATTAAATAAACAAAAATAATAATTAATAAATATTTATTAAAAAAAAATTATGAGGCGTGCACTTTTGGATTTTCCAAATTATTTTTCATACTTATGTACCACGGGCGAAGCCGGGGCGGACCGCTAGTATCAATATAATAAGTGAAACATTTTTTTTTGTTTGATATTATTCTGTTCTAATACATAGACATTTTAAATCCCTCTTATTATTTCTACCTACCTTTTTTTGCCTACTTTATTTGTGACTTTAGTTAACAGTTTAACACTGGCTCTACATTCGTTGACTATTAGTTTCGACAGACTTTTGTTTCAATAAATTATCCTCAGCATGTTTTTTCTGTAAAATTAAGTTGTATAGTTATAGTTGTTGTCTTTCGAATCATTACAGCTTTCATTTGAAAGTCAGTATATCCTCAAGTGTCCACAAAACTATAATTTTCAGTGACTGGCAGAAAGCTAATACGGATAAGATCGTCATACAAAATTACAAATTACTCATTTCCACTTTTAAATTACAATCTTTAGCATCAAGGAAGAGACTACCTATCATTGAACGTAATGTAAAATATACTTTATCTATAGTAGATAAAGTTGAATTTTGGTAACTGTATAGTAAGAAAATTTGAAGAGAAATGACAGGAACGCGGGAGGTAAAGAAATTTTGTTTACAACCGGTTCGAACTGGTTTCGTCTAGCTGAATGTAGTTTGGTCTTTGGACTAGTTTTGTTGTTATTACGTTTACTTTCGATTTTTTTGTTACTTTTTTGGATGGCTTCTTACGTAATTTGTTACGGATAAGGACAGAAAGTGTCCTACTAATGCTTAAGATACGAAGGTTTGTATGGTATGTTACTCTTGTACCAAAACAACGTCTTTAACCAGCTGTAATTCACCCGAAAAAGTAACATAATCTAGCCTAGATTGGCCTAGACAAAACATTCTCTGATAGTTTTTTAACATAATTAAAAAACAAGTTTTTATAAAACGTTATTATCACAACAATAGAGAAGCAGAATGTATTTCTTGCCAAACGAGTTGTTTAAATGTGTCACCGAGTAATATATTCAGGGAAATTATTTACACTTTTACCGGACACGCGTCCGTTTGTCTCTCAATGAAACAGGTTTTGTTCTGTTTATATACGTATTGATGTAACAGGGAAAGTTTAAGATTTTTACTTTTTGATAATATAGTATTATAAGCTATGAATGATTGTTGGTGTAGGCACTAGGTACGATTGTTATATGAAATTTTCAACGTTTATATTTTTGGTGACAATGACATTTTTTAGAAGTAGCGGAAATTAAAATATAAAAGAGACTTTAGACTACGACACAATCTTTATTATATTCAATTAAAACCCTTACTGTGAGTCTGTGAAATCTATAAAGCTAAAAAATATACACATTGCTTTTTACAAAGTTTTTTGCCTACTCGATCTAATACGCAATCCCACCTAGGACTTCCATTTTAGGAGAATTTGTCGATATTATCTGTACTTATTTGTGTTGTCATCTTAATGTCAACTGTCAACCTACGCACATGTTACATAGAAATGGCGCCAAAAATGTTACAAAATACAAACTAGACGGTTCAAAACGTGACTGGCCTACCATACGAAATTAGCTATTAAAATAACAATACCTACGTAATCTATACATGTTTTTATATTAGGAAGTGGCAGTCGTAGCGTAAAATTACATATTACATAAACTATATGTAACATTGCGTGTTCGGAATAATGAGATCAATTAAATAACAATACATAATAAAGTGTGTAATATTTTGTTTTAATTTTGGAGCGGGTTTAATTTACAAAATTATGACGATACGCGGTTTATTTGGATCGTGAACTTCGTGAAATATCTTCATTCTACTCGTGATAAATCGCATTTAGGTACCTAGTTTTTTATATTATTTAATGAATACGTCAAACAAAACACTATATTACGACGAGGAATATATTAATTCATAATCAATAAAATATGAACTTTCGTTTAAAAAGCCCACACCTTTAAAAAGCTTTCGATATGACTCGTCTGTGAATTTAAGGTGTGTATTCTTTGATTTTTTTATTGCCTTATAAAATATATGCCCATTCAGAATCTGGTTTTGGTCGAAAGTGAAATCTTGTAAGATAACTACGTTTTGTAACACAGGTACAATGTTTTGTCAAAGAATAACAATCGACGTAGAATTATCATCTGACCTAGATCTGTTGGACTAGTTTTGTTTTTATGAATGAATAGCGTTGTTGATAAAAAAAAATAGATAAGTTTTATTTGTTTCTAGAGAAACAGAGGCTGTTTAAAAACATTTATTTTTATACTATGCATAGAAATCTAAATAACAAGACACATAGAAGTGCTATAATGTCATAATTCGTATGAAAACCGCTGTCGCCAAAATCAACACATTTAAACCGATAGCTAAACAGTACACACAAGTAAACTATGTCTTTTATTGGACAGCTTGATTTTAGTGAAAACTAACTTAAATATTAAATTAAGCTTTTTAATATGTATCCTAACTCACGAATTTACGGTTTATTTTAGAATAACATCCCTAAGTATATGAGACGTTTTGTTTCTTTTTGCTCCAATAAGGTTGAAATTTGTGTTAAACGTGATAATAAGAATGCTCGACTGTGTCATTCATTGTTATTTCGATTACTATGGTGACACTCGTAATACTTGTAAATATTCTATAATTTTAAGGAAAAACGGCATTATTTCTAAAAAAAAATATTTACCGATGAAATATTATTCCTTTATTAGTATAATTACAACTTGTGGAAGAATTTCCGCAATGGGAAATGCTGAAACACACCATGTTTACACACATACGTCTCCAGAGCAACTGAACTGTGACGAACACACTGGTGGCACAGCTGGTGATGTGAAAGTCACCTGAGTGGCGACAAGGTCACGCGCGCTTACGACTTCTAGTGTCTTGTTATTTAGATTTCTATGATACTATGTATGAGATGGTATATTTTTATAGTATGTATGCAACGGACAAAAAACAGGTATCTTGAACTAGTTAGAGCCCGCTGCTTAGCTCGCGTGGAACCATAGTACAAGGATAAGTACAATAGGTATGTTTTTTTTTTAATTTGTCAACATTTTTATAACGATAACTTTTTGATTGATGAAAATATAATTAAAAAAGATTCCGCCCCCGGGTGGGCTCGAACCACCAACCTTTCGGTTAACAGCCGAACGCGCTAGCCAATTGCGCCACGGAGGCATTGTTGACCTACAAAAAAATACAAACCACATCCCAATATTTTTTTATATCTATAGTTACCTAATAATGATATAACTCTACTCAATAATAATGACAAAAGAAGTGATTAAGATAATTAAGAAATCTCATTCAATATTATCAATTCTCAAAAATGCATTTTCAAATATTATACAGACAACAAAATTATTTATTTTTACATTTAAAAAAAATTACAAGTCAAGGCATACCTAACACATTCTCCGTGTAGTATAAGTTTTTTTCATGAGTGTACCAACTCGTTAAAATACGGAATCTTCAAAATTTTATGATTTTCTTATAACAACACTAATTTAAAACTACTGTTCTATAACGAGAGAAAGCAGGAGGCAAGTCGGCGGCTATAATTAGTGTTATTTGGAAAGAGTTGCGGATTCATAGAGCGTACTATCATAATTAAATTTGATTACTTATGCTCTAAGTATATGATCTAACTACTATATTTACGAAAATTCTATACGAAGCAATAAATTGAAAATGTTCTTCAAGGTTTTGAAATTCTATTTAAAAAATTTTGTGGTTTTTAAATTAATATAATATATTTTGTGAGAAACAGTATTTCTAAATACGTTAAGTAGTTGTAATACTTATCTTTTATTGCAATTAATTTTGATGTTGTTGTTATTTTATTTTTCAAATAGCGGAGTTGCGAATTGCGATATATATACTGTGTTTGAGATAAAAAAAAAAAACACGTACATGACTGTAAACTGCTGCATACTGTAACCGTATTAAAATAATATACATACTTAAAAAAAGTTTTATTTTAAATTCTATAGTACCTAATACCTACACGAGAAATATTTTTCCACATTAAAAGTTTAATTTTATTAAAAAAATCTATTTAAAATATAAGTATTATTAATAAAATTTATTATTACATAATACATATATATATATAATATTTTTTTATGGTATTAACGCGAATAAGTTAATAATTACGACTAATGTGTATTATATGATACAATATTTCGCCACTTCTGATATATCCGATATGGTCTAGTGGCTAGGATACCTGGCTCTCACCCAGGAGGCTCGGGTTCGATTCCCGGTATCGGAAACTCCTATTTTATTTTTTTTGTTGATGTTTTTAATTGTATTATACATAACTTATTTTATTTTATTCATTTGTTACAATATTTTATTTATCCATATAAAATTATGCATGCGTATATACATGCGTTTTTATGTTTGCAACACTATTTAAGTTCATTCAGAAAACGCCCATTTTAAAGCGATTCATGGTTTTAAATATAATTGAAATTCAAATCAAGTGCATATTATGTCAGATCAACACTTTACACTTGTAATCAAAACTTGGCTTGAATACTAAGTACCTAGGTATGTACTTGTAGTAAGATTTAGTTTTATGTTTGACCTAAACATGACTAGGTATAGTAGTAAACAATGTACCTAGTTATTTATTTTTGAACGATCTATAATATTGAAATAAACATTATTTTGGACAAGCTCGTATTTTCTTTTTCAATCATTAATTAGATAATTATTATGATCGAAGATTTTTCTACAAATAAATAGGTTATAGGTAATTCACGACTTATGCAGATTATCATAAAAAAAATGATCCAAGTTGCGGGCGGAATGCTAATTTTAATAATTTTCTACTGATCTGTTCTTATTTTCAGTAAATGTTACAATTCACACTTCATCTGTACAATGGGTAATATTTAATATTAAAAACTATTACATAACCTCGTGAGACCTCAGGGTCAAGGTCGTTTTTTGATAATGACTCGTTGGATTATCTCTCTACATTTAAATTTTTAGCTAATATAAAGTTATTGTGATGCATCAAATGTTTTAGGTCATTTCTTATTATTTTCGTAGTTTTAAAAAAAATATTGAAGTCTGTCCAGTAGCTTCTTAGATTTGCGCGTTCAAAGGCACAATCATGCACACAAATTATTCAGTTTTATAATATTAGTACATTAGATAAAACTGCGGTTTTTAAATAAATCAAAAATGCCATAATCGCTTTCCATCGCTAATCCAATAATAATAATGAGAAAGTTTCACCATCTCAAGATATTTGGATATCACTTTCACCGGCCGGCGGTCGCTGACTTCACACAGCCTGACACAACCTGTCTCACTATCTATAGATAATACTGGGTAATAGATGATTGCACCTTATTGGCTACTGTCTTGTAAAACGAGATGAAAAGTAAACAAATGTTAATCGATTTGATTGAATAGCATCGATATTATGATGAAAATTATAAATAACTATATCGATTTGAATTTTGATCGAATAGGCACTACGCTGCTTGAATTTTCTTTTGAAATAACAGATGTTAATTTTATGTGTAAAAGATGTATTCAGGACTAATTATACATTGATAATTTGGCAGCTTTTCGATATTTTTTTTATCTTCAGTCGATGTTTTCAACTATGTGGTAAATGGTGGTAAATGTTAAAAAATGTTATGACAATTCAAAAGTTCTTTTATAAGAACTCTAATTGAATAAATAAATATTTGAGTTTGAGTTTATGGAAGGCTTTCAACTCCTAGTGTATTATTTTCGTTATTTTTGAGACGTAGTTAAAAATTCAGTGTGCGACATTCCCCAGTTACCTACCCAGTAATACAATAATTAAGATTTAATTTTATTAATAAATCTATATGTACTTGTATTAGTTTATAATTATAAATTCACCACCAAGCACCTTATAGCGACATTTACCACTGTTATTATGTTTGAACTTAATTAATCTTTAAACTCAAAATTAATTAAAAACAGCAGTTTTACCTTCATTACTGTTCGATGGGCTTTCACTAATTATTTTATGCTAACTAACGTAAAAAGCATTGCATACTGGAGCATTTTGCATTGGTCATGGAGAAACGCGAAAGTTTGCTTATTTCCATTAATTATTAATTTTTTGCTCAAATTTTTGCTCTGATTAATAAAGGTTAACTCTGTTTTATAATATGTATATTTTAAACTTCTCTTATTATTTCGAAAAAGCGGTTTTTCACCTCTGCAAAGTAACCACATTGTTCATGAGTCTGCAATCCTATATTTTTTTTTATTCCAAGTTGTCCCGGCTACTTAATAAGGTTATTTTTTTTTAATAATGAAATAAATAAAATATACTTGCTTTATCATAGAGTACCTTATCTAAAAAGATTCCTACAAATTCCGATCGTGCCCTTTCTCGTGAACTTAGCTTCTAAAGTCAAATTAAGTAGTTGTTCTACGATGTAAGACCCTCCTTTTTCAAGTCAACCAAAAACATAATAAACACTATACAAAGTTAGATTAGTAGTTGTTTGAAAGGCAAGTGTAGGAGCAAGGTGAACTTGCTATAGCTAGGTAGGTATACTTTAATAGATATAGATATACTGATAAACTTGACTTCAAGTCTGGCATTTGGCACATTGAGATAATATTAATAGGAGACGACACCGCCTACATCAATTATGTTCCACTCAACATACGTCATGTGACGTATGTTGAGCGGTATTTTTTAATGGTTTTAAAGTGAAACGCATCAAACATGCCTTCGTGTGTGTTACGATATTGCACAAATAATACTGTAAATAATACGGAAAAGTGCAAAGGAATAACTTTCATCGTTAAGTACCTAACTAAATAATAATTTTTAAAACTTAGTTAGAGCAAAAAATGGCGCACAGATTTTGTTCGTGGTGTCTCCTCCATACGTAGTAATAATATCTCAATGATTTGGCATTATTAATTTGTTAAAGGGTGGAGTAGGCTTTGTTTTCACAATGCACTTTTGAAGGTTAGTACTAAGATATCTAGTAGATATTTACTCTTTACGTAAGTTTAAAAATATGTAGGTAAATTGAAGAAGTAGTAATTAGGTACCCTAGGTATATAATGTTGTAATGTAGTGTTGTAGAGTTTGGGCAGTTTTTATAAATGCATTATTCAAATGTTTGAACGGTGCGAATGCCGGTAAACTATAGACCGATTTTTATAGATTTTTCATTCGCAGATAGGTACATAGTTACAAGGATAAGTTTATGTGTGTACTTAAAAATAATCTCATACAAAAGAAAATAATGTCTTTCATGTAATAATTAAGTGACATGTAGGATTACACAAATAGGTACGTAGGTTGCTTTAACAATTAAACCTACATACAACCATTTTAGGACATCAACAATTTGAGTTCAAGAGCATTGCAATGTCTCTAATGTAACTTTTAATTTATAATTGTTTTATGAATAAAATTAATTGCTCAGTATATTACGTCTTAATTGCATCATATAGTTACCAAAAACATCATTTTGATAGTTTAAAATATTTGAAAATCAATCGGTTAGATTTTGATATTAAAACTGTAGCAAACAATCAAACAAAAAATCGTATCTTCATAAACATTTACTTTAAACTTTTTAGTATTGTCATTAGCTACTGTATTATATTATCTGTGGTTTAGTTAAGCTAGGTATGCAGTTAATGATTCAAATAATTTATTATATTAATTATAATACAGTTAATTATACGTTTATTATTTCCTGTGACATTAATGAGATAGCCTTTATAAATCAGTTTAATATACAGTATTAGTATAATTTTATTCAATTACTTCAATTTTTCATTTCCGACTAAATAGAAACTCGTCTTAACTAGATAATCTTACATTTAATTATAATTAGGGAAATAAAATGTCAGATTTTTGTTACTTATAATTAATTATAATTATATCCTGGAAGTAAGGAAAATATTTTTTATCTGATATTTTGATATGTACCTTCCTGTCATAAGTTGTAGGTTAAGGGCCTTAGAATTCACATTCAAAATAAACTTAATAATACTAATTAATATATGTATATGCAGTTAAAAAAACAACTAAGAACAGCTCGTAAAAAATATTATTATCTATGATATAATATTTTATCTATAGATATAAACCTTATAAACAAGAAAACGTATTTATGTTTGTATGATAATAAAACAATTATACATACATGAAGTACTTAATACATTCATAAAATAATGAATACAAGTGCTAGTTGCTACACTTATCCGGCAGCGTTGCTTGTAATCACGGAAACTATTATATGACACAACAGTTTTTAATAAATTACTTTTATAGTACAAGTGGTTTTTAATTTTTATTAAACATTAATTTAATTATCTTCCTGTTATTATGTATCTGTTCAAGCACTAAGCTGTTAATTTATCGAATTGTAAAAAATAATTGGCAATTTGGCACATATTTTTTTCTTATTTTTAAGGTCATAAGCGCAGTCATAAATTTTGATTTTCCGTTTGGTAATTAGGTACTTACTCTATTAAAAGTATGCTTTGAAATAATAATGTTTATAATACATATATCAAACCATAAAACTACTATATACGCTAAATCTAACGCAAAAAAGATTAGCCTAGTTGTGAAAGGGCTCTGAGTCATGTTTAAAGATATTCTATAACCTTGGCCAGGTGACATACAAACAACATGATTCATTATTACATATTGTCATTACTAGCTTTTTCATGTGACTTCGGTCGCGTAGGTAAGTATGGTAAGTTAATTTTGAAGAAAACTTACCGCGCGTTATATTTCCTATATCGTAAAAAAGTGATATCCAGCCATGTCGAAGCTTAAATTATTTAAATTTTTGCAATTTATCTATTGAGTAAATCTTTTTCAGAGCTTTTAATATCATCACAACAAACAAACAACATCAACTCAACAACTTATATGCATCGATAATTGGTAATGTCGTCGTCGATAATGGTTACATAGTAACTACTTATTTACTATAATATGTATTTAGTAATTCGTGTTCATTTACCTGTGTCCTGTACCCGCCGTATTTTCAAAATTACAAAAAGACAACCACATGTTTTCGTATATAAACTAAATAAATATAACCAATTCTTGTAAATAAACGCAAACTCATTTTCAACTAAGTAATGGTGATATTCCATCAAGAGTTTCAACCGGTTCAAGCGAAAGTAGATGTTATAAAAACTACTCTTTCGTAATCACGACGCTTTTACTAAAATGTTTTATTTGTTAACGAATTATGAATAAAAAGTCATGGTCATGGACAAGGTTTTTATATTATTTACATATGTAATTGTTATGAAAATAGTAAATACAATGCCGAGAAAGTTAAGTTATAAGGAGTTAAGAGATTATAATAAAAAGTAAAAACAATAAACAACAAGTCGTAGCATAAGTCATAACATAATGTTTCAGTAAATAAGTTATTTATAAATAAAAATGTTGAAATAGGTACTTGAAAAGTAAAGAAAATAGACTCTACTTTTTTATATACCTATGCGGGTAATATTCGTCAATTTGAGAAGAGATAAAAATTATAATGTCACTTCGCGATCTTCATCGTTCCCTGTAGACAACTCTCAGCTAACTATTTCAAGGTTATTAAGTAAAACACAGACAAACAAAAATATAATTTCATAATACATAATCACTAATCAATGGAACCTATCAAATTCAAAAACCTACGTAGAGCAGTAAGCTCTAAAACTAGGTACATAAGTACTTATTTAACATACAATAAATGCTTTATTTATTTTTAAACTGAATTAAAACCACGTGCCAATAACCAAAGAAAACAGCAAACACAAAATAATCCAAGTGCACATTGTTAATGAGTGAAAAAAAACTATCGCAAGATGCAGACAGTGTGTTGATTTGTTGGAAAAGGCAATGTACGATATTTTCTACTCGTTTCCATTGTACCACGAGTTTTATGCGTATTCAATTAATGATCTAAGGTATTCAAGTAAGTATGTGAATTTACTATTTATAGACATAACTGTTAGTTTGTATTTCAATATTTTTTCTGTGCTTAGTATTTATATGATTTTTTTGTTTTCTATAATACGAGACTCTAGGTTTTTATACCTACTATACGATTTTCATATTTAAAAGTGTATTGTTTAATATTTATAAGAGGCAGTAATTTCATAAAATAAATCAATCTCTTCTTCATGTTCATTTTGTCATTATAATTTCAAACATTTCATTATTAAAAGCATAATTCAAAAATCTTATGAAAATCAACGCATTTCGTTAATTTTAACAATTTTTCAACAAAACCACTGCAAAAGCGCTATAATATTATGACACTGACAATAAGCTGACAATCCTCTTGTCATAGGATAACAAAAAAAAGCGCGCCACGCACAAAATTCCCGCACTTTTCGTTATTTCTTCATAAAATTAAAAACAAAATGGCAGTGAAAACAGCCAGTAGTGGAAACGTCGTCCCAGTGAACTACATCGCCGTGGAGCGGATCGCACGCAAGCTATTCGTTATATATTTACATTTATTTATATCGAATGGCGAAACAATTTAATGTCTGAAAATTCTTGTCGAATTGTCTGTTTCCTTGCTTACTTGGGTAATACATTCCCTTACATTCCACGTTGTATACCTACTTTAATATGCTTTTAATTTTCCGTCGAAAAAGTATAGCATTTAAAGAATTTCCTATTATTATTATGTTACCTAACAAACTACCAATATTTACGGGTTAAATTTTATAGATATGTAATATGTATTTCGAATCCATATAAGTATACAAATTCTTTTATTAGTTTTGAATATAGCAACATTAATTAAAAAAAAAAAAAAAAAAACTGCTATTCTTAAGACGTTCATATAATTTCATGATAATTTCTATGAGTTCATAATTAGTAAAATAAATGTACCTAGAGAATGTAATATACATAATTATTTTAATTAAAACATACTAAATGCATGTAAGGAATAATAAAAAGAACTATTTATTCATTTGACTGGGCTTCTTAACTTTTCCGTTGGATTAAACAATAATTATTTACCGCCGGTTCGGAAGGAAGTTTCTAAGAAGAACCGACATGAAAGTGCTTACTGTAAATAGGTCTTATAAGTCTAAACTACTATTATAATACCACCATTATTACTGCTTATCTTTATTGATACGTGAATGTTGATAAACAACAATAAAACACAATAAAAATTTTACCTATATTTTAAAAAGTCGTTTTGATTTCTACGAATTCATAAAGAGCTTTTGTTGCGCTATTACTTAAAATACCTACTTATTCGATCACCCCAAAATTATCTTCTTACGGTATTATTACATCAACAATTTGACATAGTGGGGTTAGAACGACCATTCGCTAGTTTGGTCTAAGTAAGTAGAAGTAAGTGCACCGTAAAATAAATACTTTTCGATAAATTCGCACGTCCCAAATCTTCAAAATATCCACGAATGACGCAACGCATTTTGGTGTCCGTAACCAAGGTATAATCTGAGCTATAATGATGTTAACTCATTGATACTTTCTCCCTTGCCGCACCGGTCACTTGATATCTGTTTAGTAATATTATATGACGTTATATCAATGTATTCGTACACAGAATTACGTGGTTTTGTGTGTTCAATAGTTAGTGAAGAACGGAGATTATTTAAAGACGGAATAAAGTAATGAAATATAGGAATAAATGGCATATGCTGATATGCCAAATAGTCGTTCTTTTCAGCCCCACACTGTTATCCTATAATATGTTTCATTACTTTATTGCATCTTTAAATAATCTCCCTTCCTTACTAACTATTAAACACAAAGCCAAGATTATGTTTATCGTAGATTTTAAATAACTGTGAACTGCTGATTTTCAGTCCTATGCAATGTTGTGACTTATGATAGACTCAAAATTCTTAGCGCAATCAACTCAAAATTCAACTATATGCGCAGAGTGCACTTCTTTGGTTGCTTTGAAACAGTGTCTGTACCACATCTTTATCTATTATTTATTAATGATTTATCTCATCTATAATTATTAATTCCCCAGTGTGACAGCAGCCTAGCGCCCTTGAACGAGCGAAAGTGCCCCGTGGCAGATCGAAGACATTATTGTCTGAACAATCAATAAGACAAATGACTTTCTAATCGCTAGATTGTGGGAAAATTATAGAAATCGCGCTGATGGAGATGCTTTACGTCATTATTGAAGATATCTGCCTTTTTTTAGTGCTAATACCACGGATAATAGTAAGTATATTATGAGTTATGACCCTTTGAATGTCTTGTCTTCACACCAATTGTTTAAAACTTGATGTTCGGATAGTCGTCCAGTGTAATGAAATTTTCATTCATTTTCTGTAAGTTTTTTATGTTGTAAGCTTCATATTTATCCGTACAACTTTTAGAATTGATTGAAATCGAAATACCTATGTATAAAATCGGTATGGTTCTAAGTATGCCGTGTCTAATGGGTCTTTATTTTATCGAAAATGTTATAACTAATTTCAGCTCTTTATAGAAACAAGCTTTAGCCCCTAAAAAACTTAGCATACCTACCTACATATTATTTAGATTTCAGGTTCATGATTCATCATGTATTTAAACATCTTATGAGCTATATATCTGTTCAGTAGATTCTTCATGAAATACTAGCACACTACTACAGATAGTTTAACATTCAAATATAAAATTTCATATTAATTTTATTCAACAGCATTCAACGTGTTCGTTTACTAGTGAAGGTATTCTCAAAACCGGATCCGCAGTTCCGGATGTTAGCTCAAATATACAAACAATGTTTACTACTTGCAATATGTATCGTAGGTATCTATCATGATACATAATATATTAGTTGTTTTCATACAGTAATAGTTACCTATCTAAAAATGGGCTAACATTTCAACCAAATTCAAAATATGTAAATGAATGCAGCTTTAGACTTGTTTTTTAGTAAAAATATTCAAAAACACATGATTTAAAAAGTATGCCTTTCTTTTTGCAGAATAATTTAAATAACCTTTCTGCATACTTAATTCATAATTGCAACTCGAAAGTTTTTACATAAAAAGCGTAAAACATAACTACAATCTCATATTCATTCATAGAAACTTATTACATACTAAGATTTATTTTAATCTTATGAAAGTATTCATTCAAATTAGCATATCATAAATAATAAATGTATTGATTTGTCGATTGACAAATTAGAATTTCACATATCAATAATATTAATATGTAAAAACCTCGGATATTTATAATTATATCGAAACGCGGTAGTAATTTCTACTAAGTAGAGAAATGTATAAGTCACGCATACATTTATATGTATTAATTTTGTCACTAAAGGAAGTATTTAAATTAAAATGCAATTTTCGTTTATATGTTTGTAATATCGCGTGTTAAATAAAATAATTTGTTAGAATAATACTTTCGATTTGCATCATTTTAAGAATTAAAAATGACTCAATTCTAAAGTGATTTTGGAGAAAAGGTTTTGAAAAGTTGGAAAGTGTAAGGTGAAATAAATTCATCTGACGTGATAATTAACATAATATTATATTTTGAAGTATAAATTTGCATAAGTAATAAAAGTAATAGTGCTACACGAGCTTTCGGTAAAGCTCTAAGCTTCGCCGGCATCGCGAGAGTCAAAAAGCTTGCATCATTTACAAGTATTTTCTAATAATCTTAAATAAAAAATATTTTATGAAATACGTAAAAGCCGAAAGCATAAAAATTCATAGAAATAAAATTAGTACATATTAAAAGAAAATGCTGAGGTACGTAATGTCGTACGTGTCATCAAAAAGTCTAAAAGTACCTTAATTTCTTTCAGGTTCGGTGTTTTTTGTTATTTATTCCAAT
Source organism: Colias eurytheme (assembly GCA_907164685.1). Lineage (NCBI taxonomy): Eukaryota > Metazoa > Arthropoda > Insecta > Lepidoptera > Pieridae > Colias > Colias eurytheme. The sequence continues at coordinate 26,227 of CAJQZN010040574.1, forward strand.
ATAATAATAAATATGAAAAAATACATACCTTAAAATATTTCACAAAAACAACACAGTGAGTTCACAAAAAAACAATATCCAAAATACATGAAAATCCCTTGAATGTCGTTGGAATCACATTTTTTGCACAACAAAAATGGTTCACAACTATATATATAAAGCGTCTGTTTGTCACGGCTGTGTGGAGGCGACTGTCTTGTGTCTGAGAGTGGTGAGTGCAGAGTGGTGCTACCACGAGTGGTGATGGTAGGACGTGGGGAAATGGTACGTCTTAGAAACGTATAATATTGTTTCATAGTGGGTTTGATCTTTGAATTTCTTATGTATTAAAGTAATAAGTTACTTTTTAAATTAACCATCTTCAAGTTAAAAAGGCAACAATTATGAAGATACAAATTATATATTTTTTCAGGACACAGATCAATTTGCAATATAATCTTCTTATATATAAAAATGAATCGCAAAATGTGTTGGTAAGCGCATAACTCGAGAACGGCTGAACCGATTTCGATAATTCTTTTTTTATTATATTCCTTGAAGTACGAGGATGGTTTTTATGTAGAGAAAACGTAAACATGTACCACGGGCGAAGCCGGGGCGGACCGCTAGTTTTATATAAACACTAGCTACGCTTCGCGGTTTCACCTGCGTGGCTCCACTCCTGTTGATCTTAGCGTAATGATATATCATTTTAGATAGCCCATTTATCGAGGAAGTAGGCTATCCTATAGACTTCCTCGATAAATGGTCTATCTAACACCGAAAGAATTTTTCAAATCGGACCAGTAGTTCCTGAGATTAGCGCGTTCAAACAAACAAACTCTTCAGCTTTATAATATTGGTATGGATTACAATAGAAGGCTCTCTATGGCCTCTAAATGCAGTTTCTGAGATTATAGTGCATTCAACTAAACAAAGAAACAAAACACTTTTCAGCATTATTAATTGATTTTAGTTTTACCTAAATAAATAAAGTATTACTTCCAGTCTCGACAATATTGTAGAGTCTAGAGTCTAGACCATTAAACCAGTAGAGTAGGTACTCGACTCTACTTATAAAATTAGATTTTACACAACACTCTTACCTAATTGATTTGTTTATGATTTATATTTAAGAGAATGGATACACAATTAAAAACATTGGTATTTTATAATCCTTAATTAATAAACACACTGTCGAGTCATTCCTATCTATAAGATTCTAATCTACATTTCTCACGGCCCTTTTTTAGGAGGAAATTAAAAAAATCTCTACAAAAACTTGTTACCGCTGTCGAACTTCCGTTTTAAACCTTTCTTTTGTATAAAAAATATCGCTTTGAAGTTTGTAAGTTATATTTTGACTCAATTAAATCACTAGGTATAGAAAGAGGTTATGTTTTGATTATATTAAAATTAATTTCAACGTTACTGCAATAAATACTAATTTGCCGCTCAAGGGATTACCGGGATAAAAACTATCCTATGTAATTATTCTATATCTCTGTACCATCTAAATTGGTTCAGTGGTTGAGGCGTGAAGAAGAGATAGACAAACAGACGGAGTTTAATTTATAAAAAATCGTTTAGATAACAAGGATCAATAAAAAAATGTCTAGAACTTAGATATCTTATATCTAGGTACAGCTACGTCTTAATAAGGCACTAGGTAAATTTTTTTATAATGATTGCTGTTTGCCGCTGACTGTCGCAACACTTCCCTCCTTTTGCAATGCTAAAAATAGTTTATACCGTAAGTATACAAAACTATACTAATAAAGAGGAAATGTTTGGTTTTTTATTTAAATAAATATGTAGCGATATAAGTAAGTACTAAATTATTCGAAGGGCTCTATCAATTTGCATCCTATTGAAATTTGAAGCTTGCTCCACATTTACCTGATCTTATAATATACCTGTCATTTTCCTAAAAACATAAGCTATATTTTATAAATAACATACGCTATGTGTTATTTTCAGGTCAATACAGACGAAGCTGGGACAAGCGGCTAGTCATAAATACAAAATATACAATTTTTGCTTTGTTTCGTTCCAAAAAGTGTATGAGTAGGTTTATATTATAATCGTGAATTTATGTTGAATTTTTATTTCATACTAGTGGTCCGCCCCGGCTTCGCCCGTGGTACATATTTACGTTTTCTCTACATAAAAACCATCCTCGTACTTCAAGGAATATAATAAAAAAATAATTATCGAAATCGGTTCAGCCATTCTCGAGTTATGCGCTTACCAACACATTTTGCGATTCATTTTTATATATAAGAAGAAGATAAGAATAAAGCCATAGAAATTGTTTTTCTGCTGATTAGTCCTATAACTAATATTATAAATGCGAAAGTTTGTGAGGATGTGTGACGTGTGTGCGTGTGTGTGTTTGTTACTCTTTCACGCAAATACTACTGAACCGATTACAATGAAATTAAGCACACATATAGAGGGTAACTTGGAATAACACATAGGATAGGTTTTTCCCGGAAATCCCACGGGAACGGGAACTATGCGGGTTTTTCTTTGAAAACGCGGGCGAAGCCGCGGGCGGAAAGCTAGTAGATAGTAATTGTAGAGCTGTTCACAAAGAAAATAGACAGTCAAAATTTCAATATGGTTCGTACGGGCCTCGCAAGTAAAACCTCCGTACAACCAAATGTGAAAATTAACAATAATCAATCAAAATAAAATTAATTGCGACCATAAACATAACTGATAACACACGATGAATTGAACAAAAAATAGTGTTACAATTTACAAATAAAATAAATAAGTAGAACACTATTTTAGACAAAATAACAAGGATGAGTATAAAAATTTAATTAAAATTCCAATAACAATTAAAAATAACTGATAAATCACTATCGGAAATGATAACACGTTCATTTTTGATAGGACTTTCTAAATATAAAATTTATATTGTTGTAATGTAGGTATTAGGTATAGGTGAGTACTTATACCTATATATAAATATAATGTGACTCCTATCAGATATCACTAAGGAATTTAGGTCACACGTGTCTTTAAAAACTATAAAGAATATCATATTTAATTATTTTAATTGTTACTGGAATATCATATTATTTTTCCTTAATTAGTAACTAGAGACTAGCAATCCGACGCCTGTAATCGGATCGATATTTAGTTTAAGTACCTATTTACATTTTAATATAAAAAGGGGTAATTTCTCTAATAAAAGTCAGTGTATAACCAACCATCAATCGTTTTATTTCTCTCCACGCACACCACACATCACATGGCGACCCTGCCAGCGCGGGCGCGTCGGATAACAGTGTTCTAGAATTACGTTCCGTATTTGGCACCGAAATCGGAGTTTCATCTTCATACGGAGAGCCTCATATTAACACACTTTTTCCAAAAACTTTAATTAAAATAAAAATACATTTAATACAAACTTGAAATAATTATCTATTTACACCTTAAAAGATTTAAACATATGAAGTTCATTTAATTAGTATTTTTGTTTCAATTAATCAAAATAACAAAGAGTTTCGTAATATCTTGAAAATTTAAGTACTTAATTATCATTGTTAAAAGGAGGGTAGGTACTGTTTTCGGTAGAGAGTAGAGACTTATTTTTATATTTTATTTCAATGTGAATTCTGTTCTTATAATAAAATATCAAAATTGTAAAATCATGTCTGTTCCGCTTTCGCGGCTAAACCACTAAATCAATCTTGATGAAATTCGGCATCTACAATTTATTATATGCGGTCAAATCGTTGATCATGAATTAACTTTCTTTATAAATTCTTAATAAAAGGTAACATATTTCAAAAAGTCTATGCAAAATATATTTAGTCAAATAGAAGTCTTCTAGAAGTGCTTTGAATTCAGATTTACCATGTTGATGTAGTTGATTAAACTTAACTTGAAACCAGATTAACAAAATAGGTATGTATATCCTTTTACACGACCTGTGAAATTTTGATCTATTCCCGATTCATCCGGATAAATTTGATTAAATATTGAAATACCTATGATATTTTCCCCATTCATCCGAAGAGTAAATGGTATGTCCGATTCATCCGAGAGTTTTAAAGATAGTTATTAATAAAAAAAGTGATGGAGGGTTGACAAATAAAACAAATATTTTAATTATGTAAATATATATTATTTCTTTGTAAAACTTTAAATAGTAAGATGTAACATATAATATAACACCAGTAATACAGTACCATAAAAATCAACTTTAGGACTTATCTATTATTCTTCCTGTATAGGTTTGATACATATAAATCTGGATATACAACTATTTGTTAATTCTTTTTTAAGCTGTAAACAGTAACAAATACAATATTTAAATTACTACATTAGTAATAAAGTGTTACAAAATCAACTTTAATGCCTATTGCCCTTTTTGTAAGTATAGGTTTGATACATACAGATTTGGATAATAATATTTTTTAACTAATACACTCAAAAATCAACTTTAGGACTTATCTATTATTCTTCCTGCATAGGTTTGATACATATAAATCTGGATATACAACTATTTGTTAATTCTTTTTTAAGCTGTAAACAGTAACAAATACAATATTTAAATTACTACATTAGTAATAAAGTGTTACAAAATCAACTTTAATGCCTATTACCCTTTTTGTATAGGTTTGATACATACAGATTTGGATAATAATATTTTTTAAGTAATACACACAAAAATCAACTTTAGGACTTATCTATTATTCTTCCTGTATAGGTTTGATACATATAAATCGAAAGCCTATGATGTATAAATTTCAGACTTTAATATTAATAACTACGTTAAGTTGCAAATTTTTTCTAAGCAATGACCCAAGGTAATTTCACAGTTTTGATGCTGCGTAATTATATGAGCGAGACGTTTATCAAAATCTATGACATTTTTGTTTCTAAATGAAATTGGAATACCCTGTTCAAATTGTTTTATTTTGAGATCAAATTCTTTTATATTTTTCAATAGGAGATCTAAAAATTTAATAAATGACGGTTTTGCATTCGATATTCCTTTATTTAACTTTGAATGCCACCCTTCTAAATGATTTGTGGTCCTGAATCTTTCACCGTAGAATGACCATTTTCCGAAAAAACTAGATTCAATCCAGGCGTTCACAAAGTAGTCATTAAAAGCTAATATTTGCCCGTTATTGGAACAATCTTCCATTATATATAAATAACCATCACTGATTAAGTGTTGTGGCAGAAGTGATAAAGCGCCACAGATTGCAACGTGAGCTTTATGTACGGGATTTTTATTTAATTTTAATTCTTTTGCTTTTTTTCTTAGAGCACTTTTAAAATGAAAATAACAACCTACAATTTTACAATTAGGCATTATTTTTTGCATTGCGTTCATAGCTGCTGCCTCGTAATCAGATTGAAATTTTTTTGGATTCCAATCCGGCACTTGCGACTTTATTATTTGAAAAAGGATTTCATAAGTAGCCTGTTTCTTATTTAATAATAACGCGTATACCAGCGGGACAACGTTAGATGTTTCTTCGGAACTACCCAAATCTCCATGGATTGTGTAAAGTTGGTAGAAGGGCTTAGGACATATTTTAAACGTACCATCTGCAAAAATATGTTCAACTGTTGCTAGTAAGTGCTTCGCATTATGTGTTCCAAATACTATGATTCTGTTCCTTTGGTCTGTATAGTCAGCCAGCAATATTTTGTCTTTATATGCATCTGGGATTTCAACGGCAGAAGCAGTTTGAAATGTGGTTCTTTTCACTCCCAGTGCTTTATTTCTGGAATGGTATAAACTGTTCTTTATTGATGTAAACTTCGGTATTGTTGCTACTAGGTCGAGGCCAAAATCAGCGAGCGAAGACATCTCATTGTTGAATAACGTTGGTATTGGGTCTGATTTCGTTGCAGCTAATTTTCGGCATTGGTTCAGTTGTTTCTTTATTATGTTGGCAGCAAAATTTGGTTGGCATGTATGAGGATCATCACTCACAACTAGATTGTTTTTTGTGACTACACGTCCACGACATTTCCGAGTTTGCCACTTCACACAACACCAAACAGTTGTACCGTTTTTGTTTTCGCGTTTTTTGTTATGCTGATAGCCACCACGCAATAAAAGAAGTCCTCCTCGTTCTGATTGCTCAAAAACTAATTGAGTCTGACTGGAACTACTAGGTTCACAAGTAGAATCCATGATAAACTAATCCAAATCGTAGGCAAAACAACAAATCCGATCACGAGCAAGGGTCAAATGTTCAGAAAGTGATTACAGTAAGTGATAGTAGAGATGTTTCCTGATCGCGAGCGAAAAGTCAACTAAATTTTCATTTATGCAAAATATGTGACATAATTTTTAAAAAGAAGGGTGGTTTTGCGGATGCCGACAAAAGCAAAGTTAAAAACTTTTTACATTGTCTTTTTAAAATTAACAATTACATTTAAATAACAATATTTTAACAAATACTAATCCATTCCGAAAACTCTCACCAGTGTTATCTATCCCATCATAAAACCCCTTTTATGCAATATAGAGCTCGTATTTTTAAATACCTACCTGACGCTCTGTAGCCCTTTTGTTCGGTTGCCGACTGCAAAATTCTCGTAATAAGAACAATTGGTTAGGCACACTTATTAACATTTTTTTGTTAATATATAATGGAAGAAGGGAAAAGGTATTATAAAAATATGGTAACTATATATATATATTTATATATATATATATATATATATATTTTTTTTTTACAGGTTGGTCGTGTCACCTGACCGACGACAAATAAAAGATTTTGAATATTAGAAGATATTATTTTTGTAGTAAGTAGGTAATGTTTTTCTTTTTAGTTTTTTTTTTGGGCATTTTAGATAATGTAGGAATAGATTCGTACAGTTTATCTTATAAAAATAAATTTAAAAAAAACCGACTTCCAAAAGGTAAAAATAATAAACCTTCCCGACTTCTAACACGTACTTAGAAGTCGGACAGGTATATTCAATTCACTTTTTAGTGTTGTAAGAAGGGTACAACACGAAATTTCAAGCGAGAATTCGTTACGTATGTAGGTACTTCTTCTTCTTTTAAAAGTCGGTTAGTCTCTATCTACATTCGTATGCAAAGTTACAACACGATACGTGCAGTAGAAGTTAGTGTACATCGTCTCGCAAGTTCGAGAAATCGACCGATTGTCTCCGCCTGGAAACTACTGGATCGATTTCAAATATTCTTGAAATGGGCCCACTCGGAATATATTTCGGGTCGAATGTAAAAAGAATCACATCAATCGGTCAACGCGTTTGGGCGCTATCGATGTACAAACACACAAAAAAACACAACTCGGCAGTTGAGACCCTCCTCCTTTTTGGGAAGTCAGTTAAAAAGTGAAAAAATATTGTAAAAAAGTGAGTACTTGTATTTATACATACATATAATTTGTAATACCTAATACAGTATATTAAAAATATGAGTTAATATATTTTAAAATATTTTTTCTGCTATCTATACTTTTTCTTGTCTTATTTAAGGATATTTTCATGCCGGATGAAAAGGGAATATTTTTTCGGATGAATTGGTAATTATATAATTATAATTTGGATTTCGGATGAATCGGGAATATTTTTTCGGATGAATCGGGAACTAAAATAATTCGGATGAGTTTTGCGGATGAATCGGTAATAGATCGAAATTTTCAGAAGGATTTGATTTTATAAACATTATTCATTATGGACTTCTAAGTATGTAGACTATAAAATAAAAATATATAATTATATAAAATATTAACTGTTATTTCATTTTAATTTTTAAGTGTTTTAAGCAGTTGCATAGCTACTTCGAAAAACATCTTGTAACAGACTTTTGTTATTGTAATGTTACATTATTACATAATTTACTGAACAATTCTTTAGTCTGTTTAACAATGAAATATTTAATTTTATTTCATATACAGTATGTTTTGTAAAATTAAATGGGTCAGTATAGCCTCCGTGGCGCAATCGGCTAGCGCGTTCGGCTGTTAACCGAAAGGTTGGTGGTTCGAGCCCACCCGGGGGCGGATTCTTTTTTAACCTTTAACAGTATAGTATTAAGAGTTATATTATCTGTGACAATACATTGGTTAAGTAGTACACATATGCTAATTATTTAAAAACAAGCTCCAAAGAGACTGCAGTAGGTAGGATATAGGTACTAGGTAGGATACCTAATCATGATTATGAAAATATTTGACTTTCATTGTTTTACACATTAATGAGAATAGAATATTTAAAAAAAACCTCTAATTCTTCCAAATAAATTTAAATTGAAGTACAATTGATGAAGATATTAGGTATAGAGAAATTTAGGTTATGATCATGAAAAAAGTTCTGAATTATTTAAAATAATGCTTCCAATGAAAAGCATAATACATATATTATGTGAATATTTTATGTGTTTTGTTTTTGTTCTACTAACATTATTGTTACAATTTACCAATAATATTGCACACAGAGTATTGTTCCGATATTTACGTACGTAAAATGTCATCCAACACGCAACACAAGTAATGCTATACAATACATTATAAATATACAATTTATCGGTCCATTTCTCGATACACGGCGATTTGTGAAACGCAATCTGAAGAGCAGAGTAATAAGTTGGTTCTCACGATGTTATGGAAGATATTGGTGAGGTAATTTTATTGCAAATATTGATAATCTATACTAATATTATTAAGCTGAAGAGTGTGTTTGTTTGAACGCGCTAATCTCAAGAATTACTGGTCCGATTTGAAAAAAATATTTCTGTGTTAGATAACCAATTTATCGAGGAAGGCTATAAGTATAGGCTATTTATCATCACGCTAAGACCTATAGGAGCGGATCAATGCGGTTAAAACCGCGGGGCACATAATGAAATAAATAAATAATACTCACTCTCAGTATAAAAAAAAGTCAAAGGCAGAATTAGTTTTCGTTTTCCATTAGGTTATAATCTTAAATATTAACAAAATCTAAATAAAAGTAGTAGTAGGTTAATTATTAAAAAAAACACTTGCAATACATATATCTTGAAAGTGAAGAGTTAAAATAAATAGGTAACCTATAATAATAAACTTCAAAGGTGCGGCGGCGAAATTTTGCATAGAATGAATAAATTTATATAAATAACTCAAATCATTTATCTTCTCATTTGAATTATTTATATGATCTTGATTTAACATAAATCAATCTTCTTCATTCACATTTTACAAGTAAAATTCTAGATATTATGATTTATGACAACACACTTAGGAAATATGTATTTTTTTTATATTACTTGACTTGCAAACATTCATAGTAATGTAAAATATGAATGTCCGTCTGGTATGTAGCCGATATACGAAACTGTTGAAATGTTACCGCAACGCTTTGACGTCGCATTAGTCCTTTTAACAAGAATGTCGTGGACAGTCGCGGGCAGAAGTCGATTACAAATTTTAGTTGTTTTTTCTTAAAAATACTTTTTAAAATCCTTAGGATTTGTAACATATATGAAATATATTTTATAAACATACTAGCTTTCCGGTCGCGTCTTCACCCACGTTTTGAAAGAAAAACCCGCATAGTTCCCGTTCCCGTGGGATTTCCGGGATTAAGCGTATCCTATGTGTTAATCAAAGTTACCCTCTATATGAATGAATGCTAAATATTTATAATATTAAAGGAATATTAATATTAAAGGGATAGGATAGGATTTAGGAGAGTTTAAAAGGTATTGAATAAAAAACATTGTTTAATTTCACAAATTTTATTAAGTATGAACTTGCTATTTAATAATTGTTTAATAATTAATGTATCATATGAATAAGTTATGTAATAAATGAATTGTTAAAAAAAATCACCAGTCCCTGTAAAATTCCTGCGTAGCATATTTTTATATTTTCATACTGTTCTAATCCAGACGGAGCCGAGGCGAATTACCTGTAAATAAAAAAACACACATACACATATATATTATTATCCAGTTTACAATAGAAGCTACCGTGTTAATAATTACAATCTCTAATTTCCCATGTGCATACCTTCCGCGCTTGCTAATACACTAAGTAGGCAAACCCGCGCGTCCGGCTTTCTTCTTACGCAACATCAGTGTAATGATTAGCATATATTATTTATACTTATATATTATTTATCGGTTTTTCTGTTTGAACTTTCCATGCTTTCGCTGTATCAACGGTGCTATAAATATATGTCTTTTTATAACATGTGTGCTAATGATTGACGTCTTAATATATCGCAATAATATGATAAAAACTGTACACATAATATAATATTACAATATTTACATAGAAATTCAGGATTATCTTACTATGAGCTACATTTTACAACTTTATATTTAAACAAAAAATAAAATTAAAATACATCTTTTTATGCTAGGAAAATGTAATGATTGCCAACGAGCCTTAGCTACATTTTATCAACTTCTAATTTTCCGACGTGTTTTACATCATATACTTGGCAATATATTATCAATTATGTATCTAAATAATTTAATGTCTAGTGTAAGAACAAGAAGTATTTGAAAAATATGCGACAAAAATTAACTTGTTTTCAAGGCGTAGATGTCGACGATTTCAAACCATCATAGTTAGTAGCTTATAGTTATTCAGTAATATGTGCTCATTCGTTTCGCTCATAAACTCGAACATCCTACTAAACCCTTCTATTATGTTACACGAAAACCCCAAAAACGGTCAGAAAGTAGTCAAACCAGTTGCTCTTAGCAAGTGTTTCGTCACGAGCAGATCGCCAGCGGCTATGAAAGCCTATCAGCTGCCACATTCTTTCAAGAGAAATGACTTATGTAATAAAATGAGTAAGTACTTGTTTTAGTTAAAGCAGACTTTGTGGCTCCTTACGATTTATTATTACACTTTATTACGTATTACACTTCAGAAAAATATATTCAATCCGTGTAAATTTAGTAATAACACGGATTGAAGGTACTGGCCCATTCAAACTGACAAACATTCACACAGTATAGTTTTTGAAAATCATTTCTTTATTATAAATTACAATTGTAACCATGTTTAGCTAATCACTAATTCACTATCACTAAGACAAAAGTGGTAAATAGTAAATACTAGTCAGTCATATCACAGATAATATAATATAGAAAATACAAGTCATACTATTTTTTTAAAAGAGCTAAATATACGAACTTGCTGGACATATTAGTAACAAATATGTAATTAATATTTATAATTATGTAAAGTAATTGGCAAACAGTCTACAGATATGAATACCTGAAATCTTCAAATTACTCACTTATAATACCACAAGAGCTTCAAAATTATCGGGTATTTTCCGATAGGTTCGTTGCAAACAAATGAAGGAGTCAAGTTTTTAAGCCAAGGTTAAAAAAATTTCCTGAAAAACTTGACGACTTTATTTGTTTGCAGGGAACCTTGAGGGAAATGCCAGATAATTTTGAAGCTCGTGTGGTATTCGGGAGATTATTTTTCCGTCCCAAATGTCGGCCAATATTTTCACAATTGAATTGAACCTGTCAGTTTGACGTCAACGACCAGAGAAAATTTTCAAAAAATTATCAGTATAATACCATGTAGGTTGTACCACGTGACGTCGAATGGTGCAATTCTATTGGTCGATATTTGGGTCGGAAAAATAATCAGCTCACTTGAAAAGAATCGTTAGCACGTGTGTATAATCGTCTACGCAGAAAGCCACGGGCAAAGCTATTTAAAATGACTATGAATATGAAAAAGCTATCAAATGCATTTATAATAGACAAGGTCGAAGTGAAATTGCTTGATGCTTCTAAGGCATTGCGTGTATGAACTGTTACGTAGTGATCGAGTTAATGACCTAAGCTTGCGTAAGGCTTTGGAGGTTGTTGCTTATCATAATAAATTATTAATTAAGTTTCTATAACACGTGAAAATTGTACTAAGTTAAACCTCTTTGGTTGAAATTGAGTACAAAAGTTGGTTGAAATACGGTAAGTATATTTTGGTATTGAGTTTCGGCAAATTGGTTCGAATTCCTTTTACCTTTTGTTAGGATTAATTTATTTCCTCAATATTAACTTTTGTTCAATATTTGTTAAAATTTAAGCTCTATTCTTGCAGAACTTTTTGAATTTTTGATGAGTTTACTAACCATAAAGATTGTAAAGAATATTGTTTGCTGTGTTGCGTATAAATCGCTAAATTATTATAATAATACATGGATTTCCATATATGACTTTTCATTAAACCTCATGACGAATATAAATGTAAAATTTGTCGTCTGGACTTGTCCCCTATGAACTTTTGAGACCCATTTCATGCGTCTATCTCCCTAGTCCCTAAATAAAATAAAACAAACGTATGAAAAAATAACCTACACATAAAATTTAATTTCTTTAAAATCAAAATCAAATAATTAACACACATTTCAATTTGAGGAATTGTTTGAGCAAAAAGTAAATTAATGAACAAAATAAATTAAAATTCGATATTATGTACTGCTGTTATACCTACTTATACTTCGTTAGGCAGCGATTTCATAATCTCATAAATTAATTTAGGCCGATTATTATATTCTTGTCATTGGGGCTTACGAGGATATAATTAATCGAACGTTGCACATGCAATTCCCACGGTACAGTTAGCACACAGCAGCCATTTAGAGATGCTCTATTAACATGTCAAGGATATACTGTGAGTTGTGACTTGTGACTAGCATACTTAGTTGTTTATCTTTCGTCATGTGAAAACTATTCATAACCACCATGACGCTGCTCATTAATAATAGGTTAGATTTATGGTTCTGTACCTAAAATCAATTTTAATGTATAAAAAGTGTGTTGACATGCAAAAAGCCAACATCACGCGGTGTTCCCAGGCGGTCACCCATCCAAGTACTGACCGCGCCCGACGTTGCTTAACTTCGGTGATCGGACGAGAACCGGTGTATTCAACGTGGTATGGACGTTGGCGACAGATGTTATGAAATTACTAAACTTATTAGCGAAATAATGCAATTGTAATTTCAATACAATAATGTAATAAACGGTTAATATATATTCATAACAGAAATTCAAAATCTTTGAAATATTATTTTACAATTTTTAACATCACTATTTTTACGTGAAAAAGTCAAAAAAATTAAAATCCTATAGGTATTTAATATTTATAAATTTTTAAGTTTTAACTCTTATTACATCTATAATATGTACACTTAAAACACTATTGTATACGTAGTATATTATTATTAGTCTGTGCTATTGTTATACAATGCTTACTACTTAGTACCTATCTAAACTGTGACACTACTTCATATTATTATCCAATACTAGCTGCGCCCCGCGGTTTCACCCGCGGCCGCGTGGCTCCGCTCCTGTTGGTCCGATGATATTATATAGCCTACTGCCTATAGCCTATAGCAGCGTCGATAAATGGGCTATTTTTTTCAAATCGGACCAGTAGTTCAAACACACTCTTCAGCCTTATAATAATTAAATAATATTATTATAGAAAGTATAGATAGATGAGCATAATATTACATAATAAATTATAAAATAAACATTGTATCAGAAATTTAGAACGGAACGTGTTATCTATTTACGGCCAATGGTTATTTCATTCCAATCAATCTGCATAGCAAATTTTATTCAAAACGACTGTGTAGATTTTGCGTGAAATTGACACAAAAATCACATTCATATCCATTCACTATTTAATATTGCAAACAATAACTTTACTTTAATATTATAAAGTTCTATAATTAATAATATTATAATGAAATAATCGGATAAGGATCGATTTCTTTTTTAAATTATATTCTGTAGGTCATAGAATAGGTTGTAAACTGTTATAAAGGATGTCCTGATTGAAACTGAAATCAATTGAATCACTGTATTAAAATATATTTCAGCGCCATCTATGATTTATGTAAGATAATAAATAATACAGTAGTTATAACAAAAGTATCAGAGATGGCGCTGTATTTAATTTGATTAAAGCGCCATCTATGTTATCTTGTATTGTAATTAAATATATTTCAACGCCATCTATGATATATGTAAGACTAGCAATGCCCTGCGGTTTCACCCGCATAGATAGCGTAGTGGGGAAATCTTTCATAGATACCCACGGCCTCCGGGGGAGGGGCCGTGGGTTATGTCGGATTCCTACCGACCAAAACCCCACTGTGTTCCGTCAAGACGCATATTGGTAGAATTCCTCCGTGACCCCCGCACTACGGCCTGCTCGAACAGAATACCTACTATTTTCTGTAGATTGACACTTTTAAAAATTCGTTATATCTTTTGAATGGAATATCCAATTCTTTTCATTTAAAAAGTATTTTGCTGGTATTGAAACAGTCTATAACAAAACATCATTTAATGGGATAAGGATTAATATATGTGTATGGATAACATGGTTTGATTACTGTCGGCACTTCTATTTACTTTGAAAACGTAAAAAAGTTGTTGTAGTAACATAACTACTGAAGATGGATATATGGTATCGCGGACTTTCTTGTAGATATTGATCCATTCTATAATACCGTAGAACATTTTTTTGTTCTATCTTCAATAGATTCCGCAGCGCACGCGATGACAGAAGTTTTATTGAGGATTTTTTTACACCTTGGGTTACATTATTGCATTTTTGGTAAGGATCTCTAATTTTTTTGAAAATACAATATAGCCTATGTTGCTCAGTAAAAATGCAGCTTTCTAATGGTGAAAGAATTTTTGAAATCGGTCCAGTAGTTTTTGCGTGAAAACCATACATACATACATACATACATACTTACAAACTTTTCCTCTTTATAATATTAGTATAGGAGCGTTTTCAAAAAAAAGTGTACCATGGCTGAATTTATGGATAAATTTTAAATGTTGCATTTTTAATAAAATTTTTATTTAGAAATTTTAAATATACATCATAGTAAGTGAAATTATATTTAATTGCTTGCAGATTAATTTGTTTTACGAGAAATCATCAAAATAAATTGGGACTGTGAAAAAAAGTGTCAGTTTTGCGACAGTCATCAATGCTCATATAACTATTAACTACGAAGAAAGACGCAAAATATTTTGATTGAGTTACGAAGATTATAACATACATTATTTAAAAAATAGAAAATTGAAGTCGACAAATAATTAAATTTCCTATTAAACTAGCTTTAAGTTCTGTTTTGCCACAGCTGATGCCAAAGTAGCCGTTACTTTTACGATACTTAATACATTTCGATTAAAATCGGCAAAGTGATTATTTTATTTCGGAACAGTTAAACCATTTTCAATATTGAAATCAAATTATTTGTGTCCCTTATAATAAAAAAATGTAAAAACTAAAATTTTTCTTGTCGCAAAACGGGGGACTGTAGCAAAACCGATAGACCATTTTTTATAAGGCTAGGTTTATATTGAATCCAATTAACATGGTTAAAATAAAACCGAGAATACGTTTACAAAAATTTTATTTTAGTCTCATAAAAAAAATACACCAATACACAGTTTGACACAGTATCAATTTTAGGGTAAAACTCAGAGTTACA
>CAJQZN010040578.1:0-14303 GCA_907164685.1 Colias eurytheme
CAGCTGAGCGAACGCAGCCAACTTCACAATAGTGAAAATATCTGTCATGGTTTCCCGATCGATGTGTCTCCCGTGTAAAAATCGCGAAAAATGCGAATAATATGTCGCATTCAGAGGTAAAACACGCCATTAACACAGTGCGAGTGCTCTCAAGCGTAAGACAATAAAAATTAGCGGAGTTGATTTCTAGTGCAGTGTATTTTGAGTGAGATTTCAACGTATCTAAATTTATTCACGGAGCGACCGACTAACTCAATTTTCTCGGTGAGTTTTGTATTTTATTTTCGCTCGCTGTCCATTAGCGTGTTCATAAATCACGCTTTTTAATTAACTGCGTAATTTTATATTGTTTTATCGAGAATTTTCACTGTGAATTACTAAAAATCGATTGGATGTGGGTGGGATAGGACGGGCTATGGCCATCTCGCTCGCGTATAACCCGGTCATGTTAGAAAGTGACGTAATACAAGCGCAGTGCATAATGTCATAGTGTTGAAAATTCGGTCGGTTTTTATGTTTTTTCTCTTTCTAACGTGGCCCACAATTTTCCTATTTAGTATTGAAGATATTTTTATTTTCCGACGATTGCAGAAAAATCTATTGGGAAATAATATTATGGTCGATAAATTTGGTTACAGTATGCACGAAACTCTATATTACCAATAATTCGCGATATAGAGTATTATTTATATTATTTTATTAATTAAAAACATAGCAATATACTTACAAATAGTTATATTCAATAATTTTATTGATCTACACACCGTCACACGTAATAATTGGAACATTATTTCAATTTGTGGTATAAATCACGTAGTGCGAAATAATCACGATTAACGATTCAACAAATTAATAACACCAAAAGAAATATAATTTCACACCATTATAGAAAAATTTTATTGGTCTGAGCTTAGAGGGTCTGAGGTAGGTAATCTGAAAATTATAATTTATTTTATTATATTTGTTCAGTTAATTTATGCAAAAAAATTAATAAATAATTATAAAATTTTATAAAGAAATAAGCATACATGGGTTCAGAGAAAACGACTTTGCTCTATAGTGTGTAGTGATTCGATAAGCAACATACTTTCCAATTAAAAAAGCTTCCCCCTTTACTGTTTCTTTTTCTCTGCAACCTTACTTTTGCTTTAAAAAGAATATTAAAAACTTGAATTGATTGAGTGGTTCTCGAGTTTTACGCTTTGCAACACATTTAGTATTTACAGTTAGAAGAAAAGAATATTCTTTTCTATCAATGGTTATATAAATTTATAATTTAAACACTTTTTTATTGAGATCAGATGCCAAGCCACACTCGCTATTATATATAAGAATTTATAAGATAATATGATACCTGATGCATTAAGGCTTAAGCTATAATATTACTTAATATATTATATTACTATTGTTTTATGTATTATTAGCGGACCTACAAAATCTTTGGTCTGCCAGAACACCCTACAAAGTTTACGACTTATTATCAAATGTATGGAATATACACAATAATAACAGAACCTGGTTAATCTTTTCTGGAGATGTATATAACAGTAACTGTAACATAAGAGACTAACTAACTAACCCAAATATTTATTTATTCAACTACACTTGCTTAGGAAGCACTTTGAATAGTCAAAATTCAAAAATTCAAAATTGAAAATTATTTACTACTGGTGCGGAAAACAGTTTTTACAAATCATTGTATCAACTAGTGATTAACACACTTGTTAATGATTCTACATACTAGCTGTTCGCCCTGTCTCCGCCTGAGTATCTGTTTCTATCTATAGTTTTTCCAATTTTAGTATCCAATTAGAGAAACCAAATATCATTAACAATTACACTTAAACTACTATGGGACGAGCAATGTGGGTAAAACTGCAGGACACATCTAGTTCTAGTTCATATACAGAATAATACTTTTACAATATAACTATGAATACAAATGTGTATTTTGTATAGTCTCTCATATCAATTGGTTTGATTGGACGTTTATTGACCAGAGAATTCTTGGAACTGTCAATTTATTATCTTCTAGCAATTTATTATTTGCAATTGTTGTATGTTTGTGTAAGTTAATATTCTTTAAACTGTTGTCAGATTAGTATAATATACCTCAAGTGTTGAGTTTCCAATGCCTATATTATTATTTGACATACTTTTACTATAAATCCACTAAAAATGTATAAATGTTGAGTTTTCTAATAAGACTTTCCACAATTACTGGATTATTTATAAAAAAAAAACTTTATAATATTAGTAAGGATATAGTGTTTTTATAGTGTTAAAGAATACCTAAACTCGTAATTAACATTGTCTACTTGCGTCTTAATATTAATTTTGTAATAATGTATGTAATTTTTGTAATGAATATGAATGAATTGTGAAATATTAATTATAATAATGTGAATGAATAACAAATGAATTGATTATAATAAAATAAAATTAAGAAGACATAATATAAAATGTATATCTAATGAAAAATGTATTTGCATGCCGTTGAATAACGGCTAAACATGCTGAAATAATGTATCTTATTCTTAACACCTATACCATGTTTACTTGCAAATAAATGATTAACTTATTTATTTAGTGAAATTGCAAGGTCGATAATGGCAATACCGTCACGTCATGGAGGCGACGAGGTTGGTATCAAAGAAGTTTCACTTCTGACACCTGTGCTCCGCACACACGCTCTCTTTTTTGCGACTCTAGTGCGATCAAATGTTCGCTGCAGTAGCATGTCACAAGCCAACAAAGTTGATTCGAATTATCGAATATCGATAGAACATAAACATTGACTAAGATGCTATCGCTCCCCCCGCGTACCGTCAGCACGATAGATAAGAATTATTGTTTATTTAGTTATACACGATTATTGCTTGTTTACAGTTGTTTTGTCAATATCACGATGTGTTTACGACGTTGGGAAGATTTTAAAATTACATAGTCTCAACTCTCAACATTATTTGGCCGTGCTGAAGTAAGGCGCAAGTCAATGCGTAAAACGTAAAATAGCGACTGGACAAGACATATAAAAATACCTATAAAAAAATTAAGTGATCAAATTTTTTGCGAGCATATACGTACTGTATAAAATTTATGTTGCAGTCATCTGGTTGAATCTTCTACCTTTTTGAATGAATAGCGCGTTCATTGAATGACGACATTTAATTGAAAGTCATAGAAAAACCCGCATAGTTCTTATATAATAAAACCCAAAAACCTAATCTATGTCCTTTTTCAAGTGTCATTCTATCTGTGAACCACATTTCATCCGAATCAGATAGCTTAGGCGTGTAAAAGAAACAAATAGATGGACAGATTATTAGGGATTAATTTCTGTAAAAAACAGATACGTACATAATCCAGTGGTGGGCTCTTGCACTATTTCGGTATAAGGGGGCTTTTTCACCAATAAAGGATGTGTAGAGAGGAATGTGTTTGAAATAACCAATCATATCGCTTGTTTGAAGTTAGAAGTTTGAATCGATACTATTGGTTATTTACAAACACATGGCTCGCTACACATCCTCGCACATTATTATCGGTGGAAAAGCACCCTAACGCGGTAACCGTTTATTGAATTTGTCATGTTCCCGAGCTCTGACATTTTATAATTGTATTACGTTGATTAAAATGTTACGAGCGTAATATTATGAGTAATATAAACTGCGACGTTACGGGTCAGCCGGGTTTTTAAGGTGAATCTATGTTAAGGTGATTGCAACGATCTGTTCCCAGCCAATATCCCGCTAGATGGCGCTGAATTCTACATTTCTAGTTTATTTGAGTTTTTGCGTAATTGGAATAGTCATCAAACCTAGGAATAGTCATGGCGGTTACTGAATATTATATTTTATTGAAATATGTTATATCATTGCCTTAAAATCCACCCAATTCGGTAAAATTATGCGTTTTAACATCTGTCATTGCATACAGGGTCGTTTACACACACAGACGTATACAAAAATGATAAAGATTTAACTCTAGATGGCGTGAATGTAAAGCGCGTCACACACGGTGAAGATACTACCTATAATATTTTATCTAATCTAGTAATATTTTATATTACAGTATCTTAAGGTATCCGGTATCAGCGTTCTGACCATCATTTTTCTTTTTTCGCTGTAGAACCGCCATCCTGTTACAAATGACCCACAAAGGAGAATGACCACGGGTGGTATCGGTAAAATTTTAGTTGTGCCACGTATTCGTTATATTGTTAATTCCTATTTGTATTTATAATGATCATATGTATCAATATTAAGTCTTAATTAAACCGGATAAATTGAAATAATAGTAAAAGTAAAAGTTTTTCTTTTGAAACATGTATGAACTTTCGCATTAGTAGGAAGTAGGATTGTTATAAAAATAAAAGTTATATTTGTTGGCGTAAACTATTTTATTGTAATTTTGGGAAATAAATAATGTCAAAATTGATTACCTACAATAAAACGCAGTTTTATTTTATTACCTACATTACACTATTGTTTTTTTTTTATCAAAACATGTATTTGAAGTAGCAAATATGATATCATGCTGATCCAAGCATTTTCACTCAAAACTAATATCACTAATGATTTGTAAAAGTAAATTATTTCAAAATACATTTCATAACCAACAAGTAAGAATAATTATTCATACAACAACAAATCAAAAACACTATTTACTATGGAAAAAAAACCAGGAAGGTGAAAAACATATTTACGATTTCGATGCACTCGACTTTTAGTAAAATAATAGGTAAAAATATTATTATGGTTTTGATCACAGACATATCTGTGGTTTTGATTTTAGCTACTAGTATCAGAAAGCTGCGTGTTCAATGCACGTCGGGGTCCCACAACTGTGGAGGAAGGAAGGTAGAATACCTCCATCGAATAAGTGAAGTTTCTCGACATACTCGATTTGCCGGCCGGCCTCAATGAAGATTGTCCGAAAGTTGTATATGTGCTCTGTAACGAAAAAATTTCGCTAGCGCGATTCAGAGTGAGGTGTCGTACAATATACCTAATGAAGTTTTTCATCTTTTTATTTTACTGCAAATACAAAATAAAAATTAAACAATGGTAATGTAAATTCTAAACAAACTACTACCAAAATACAATTAGAACAAAAATCATTTGACTTGTTTATTTCACCCAGAGGCCAGAGGCGGCTCGTGACAAAATTGTATAGGTGTTCACTTGAAATAAAACAACGAAAATACAATAGCGTTCGGGATGATTTATTACAAAAAAATGAGCACCACATTTTATAAATGTCTATAACACTAAAAATTACAAAGTACAGGCTATTTCAAAACGAATTCAATGACTAGGTATCAATAATTAGTAAATCACCGAATTTGCATTCGCGAGCGTAGGTATCCATAGTGTTTGTCACTGACGGTCACTGACCTCTATAAATTATAGTTATAGAGGTCAGTGGTGTTTGTTGTGTAAACATGTATGTATTTGAGTAGTTAGTAGCATATTATATTCTGAATTTCTGATCCATGCCTATTCACTCAAAACTAATAACACTAATGATTTGTAACAGTAAATTATTTCAATAGGTAGGTATTTGAACATTTCCCAACAAGACGTAAGAATAATTATTCGTAGGTATACAAGATACAATAACAAATCTAATACACTATTTATTATTTTATTATTTACTAGCGGTCCGCCCCGGCTTCGCCCGTGGTACATGTTTACGTTTTCTCTCCATAAGAAGTAATAGCTAGAGAGCTAGCGCAAAGCTACCTGTATGTATTTGACCAGACCTGGATTTTTGTGTGTTGATTCCCCTATACCTACTATACATGAGATGAGGAGTCACTAAGCCCAGAGTGGTGGACGAGGCGCGCGCTTAGGTAAGACAGGTGGAAATTTTTGGCGAACTTTGAAACCATTTGACCACGTCTGCCATTTTGATATTTGAAAATAGATTATTATTACTATCGGAAAATAACAATGGCAGACCATTATCACGCGGATAACATTCTGGCAGACACTTATGAAAGTGCTGAAAAAAATACAATTTTGAAAGTATTTGACCAGATCTGCCATTCATATATTTTATTTATTAGGGTCTTAAAAACTTATTTTCGAAACGGCAGACATTTTCATTGCGTACAGACTTCAGCAGACAACAAAACTTTACAGACTTCAGCAGTCAACAAGACTTAGCTTCTACATGGTCAGATGTATATATGTATTACGTTCCCTGACCTTACATCAGTGATTTACTTTATTAATGTTTTTATGGTCATTTACATTTAATTTTGAAAACTATGGAATAAAATTTATAAATTTGATGATACAAAACTAAATATACATTTGTAAAGAATCTCAAATATAAAGTTGTGTTGCAAATAACAAATCATCATTTAAATATTTAGTTTATTTCTTTATTTAAGAAACAATTAACAATTACAAAACAACATAAAAAAACACGCATGCATTTATTGAAATGTTCATTCATCATCACTATCGTATGGCGTTGTGTGACTCGTCTTCATAATCCATTGAATCGGATTCTGTAAAAGTAAAACGTAAATTATATAATAAAAGAAATGAGTCATTATAAACTTACCTAGTAAGGCAATGCCTTTGATGTCGCACGATGCCGCCGCGCCGCCAGTGTAGGTACTTCTGCTGCTACATGAAAATATGCTAGGGTTGCAACTAGGGAATGCAATCCGGATTACCCGAAATCCGATAAATCCGGATTTTGCCCGAATTTAAATAGTCTTTTAAATCCGGATTTAAAGAATGTAATCCGGATTTTTCGAACATATTAGCACAGTATTACAATATTTATAGGTTCTAATGTTTCTTGCGTTAGACGATAGATGGCACCTTAGATCATTAAGTAATAGGTGTGTATAATCTAAGTTAAGTAATGATCTAAGGATGGCACTGTAAGTGCATCCCGTTCCCGCGCAAGAAGTCGAATTTGGCGCGAATCGCGACACGTCGCGAAGCGGGCCTAGAAATAATACGTTTGAATTTAGATCTTATCACATTGCATTACTGTTGACTTTTGTTTACAACAATTTATCACCATTCGAAGCGTCGACTGGAACGTATTTCAGCTTACGCAGCTTCGAGTATTCGAGTGAAGACAGGCTTGTAGTAGCTCGAAGTAATGGAGTAGCTTCCATTTATAATGTTTTATTTTAGCTATGATTAATAAGTATTTTTTTTAACTTTGTAGAATCTTGTTTATTGAAGTTATACTTTGTGTGTAGTTCATGAAAATTTGAATTTTGTTATAACTGATTTTGATAAAAATAAGAACTTTGATGGAAAGACTGTCATCATTACTAATAAAGAATGAAAAAGCAAAATAGGATTTTGCTTACTGATTTAGAAAATTGAAGCTGTTTCGTTTTAATATGTTTGTATATGATGAAAACTCTGTTTGCAATTTATGTTGTTTCTATTATCTAAGAAAATATTAAATGTTTTGTTATAATGTTTATGTCTGATGGATGTGACAAGGAGTCTGCTTTATGTTTTTTCTTTACCAAAGTGTAAAAGTTTTTATTTTATTAGAATTTTAGAGTTTGTCTAGTTAATTTCTAGGTATTGAAAAATATAAATACATTTGATTTAACAAGATTCATGTTTTTTATTGATTTTACATAATAATAAACGTTTCAAACGGAAAAGTCAAATTTTTCATTCAAAATCCGCTAAATCCGGATTCTCCGGATTATTGTATAAATCCGTTTTTCAAAATCCGGATTTTGTAAAGTAAACGGATTTGCATTCCCTAGTTGCAACAAATGGGAAATAAAACAATTGTGATTATTACTATTATGATGTAATCATTTATTCATATTATGTACATTCAAAACAATTGCTATTATTAAATCTGATGTAATTATTTTTTCATAAATATATAATTATTATTAATTACATAATATATTGCACTGTGAAATATTTACGTATCACTTTATTTTTGATGTTCTTAATTGTCTTTTATAAAATTTAAGTGACGCATTCGCATTGGGATCAACAATCCGATAAGAAAAGAATGGAGACAACATATACATAGCTTTGATTTCAATTATACAGATACAAAATATACAATCTATCTAAAATGATACAACGGATGTTTCCTGCGTTTTCTCGTCAAAATACCGAAACAACGTAATTATTGTATAGTAGTTGGGCGTGAAAGTAAAAAAACAAATGAAAAGTGTTTTCCATATGATTATTTATTAAATTTACGCGATTAAGAATAATTTCAACGATACAATTTAGTAACCGAGAATTCAGAGGATTAAAGAAAATACCTGCCTGATCATTTTATCAAACTCTAAAAGAATTATGGTTATTTCGCATCACTCGGTTTATTAGTTTGGTAATAATTATTAAAGGTAGTTACAACCCTAGCCATTGAGTCGAACGGTAGGCAACACAATATCGACTTTGTGCGGGTACATATGGTACATTTCTTCTTGCTGTGAAGCGTAATTATTATTATTAGATTTTTTAGGCTATTTTGAATCAGCTGTTCTAATTTAATTCTAGAAATTTATTAAAACGTGATTTTTTTAAAAGTATATTATGAGTTTATAAATACCTCAACCAATAGTTATTGTGTCCTATCCTCATTTCTTTATATCTTCGTAGTTAACTAAAGTGTTAAATTTACATAACCTCAACAACAACATTTACACTGCCACTGCACTAAAACTAAACTAACTAGCTCTCTAGCTATAAGAACCATCCTCGTACTTCAAGGGATATAATAAAAAAAGAATTATCGAAATCGGTTCAGCCGTTCTCGAGTTATGCGCTTACCAACACATTTTGCGATTCATTTTTATATATAAGACTAGCGGTCCGCCCCGGCTTCGCCCGTGGTACATGTTTACGTTTTCTCTACATAAGAACCATCCTCGTACTTCAAGGAATATAATAAAAAAAGAATTATCGAAATCGGTTCAGCCGTTCTCGAGTTATGCGCTTACCAACACATTTTGCGATTCATTTATATATATATACTAGCGGTCCGCCCCGGCTTCGCCCGTGGTACATAATATTTACGTTTTCTCTACATAAAAACCATCCTCGTACTTCAAGGAATATAATAAAAAAAGAATGATCGAAATCGGTTCAGCCGTTCTCGAGTTATGCGCTTACCAACACATTTTGCGATTCATTTTTATATATAAGATAAGATTATGTGAAAATAACCAGGAAGGTGAAAAACATATTTACGAAAACATAGTAACATAATATGGCTGTCGCTACAATAATTATATTTCAATTTTATCTTTTTATACCTAGTAGAACTGGCCGACGAATAAAAAAAATCGTATTAGAATAAATACAATAAATTACGGAACAAAAAAAGGATTGTAACTGAATTAGGTATGTTTGTTTCTGGGCGCACCGTTTTCGACGACGCGACGCGCGACGTAAGCGTATAGGTATAGGTACCTACTTTGCTAAAACAAACTAATAAAATTGTGTGTCTGTCTGAAAATTCGGAAAAGCATATTTTGCAAGTTTGTAATTACTTTGATAGTTTACCGATTTATAATAATTGTAATTGTAATTGTATAATATATAATTTGCAATGTGGTGAAATTTCATAAAAATCACGGGCCAATTTTTTGTTTTGAATCCCACCGAAAATATAATTGCGTTATTAGAATAATTAATTACTATACCTACCCACGATCAATTATTACAATATAGTCTCAAATGCATACTAGAGAAATATTGCAATTTGATTCAATTAAAATGCATAGCATACAAAAATAAATTCACAACACAAGAAATTCCGCGCGCAAATCATAGCGCGTGTCAATGAAATCAAGAATGTTTTATATCAAGCCGACGCGGACGACGACGCGACGCCGAACAAAAGTACCTACGACGGACGACCACGCTTCGAGTTGCCAAACAACATGAGTAATAAATTGTTTACAAAAAAAACAAGTTTTCCATTTTTCTGTATGAGTAGACAGAACTTCAAAACGCCACCTGCTACGGTTTATATTATGAACGATTGTTATAAAAATAAAAGTTATATTTGTTGGTGTAAACAATTTTATTGATCAATAATTTTGGAATTTAAAATTGTCAACATTGATTACAATAAAACGCAGTTTTATTTTATTACACTATTGTTTTTTTTATCAAAACATGTATTTGAAGTACCATATAATATTATGCTGATCCAAGCATTTTCACTCAAAACTTATATCACTAATGATTTGAAAGTAAATTATTTCAATATACATTTCATAACCAACATGTAAGAATAATTATTATTATTCCTACCTACAACAACAAACCTAAAACACTATTTACTATGGGAAAATAACCAGGAAGGTGAAAAACATATTATTATTTACGATTTCGACGCACTCGACTTTTAGTAAAATATAGTAGGGAAACATAATATTATGGTTTTGATTTTTGCTACTAGTATAAGAAAACTGCGTGTTCAAACTACTTGTTTGTCTGTCTGAAAATTCGGAAGTACTTTGGTAGTTTACCGATTTATAATAATATTGTATATATCGTTGTTTAAAAAATATTCAAACACAATAAAATATGATATATGTACTGATTTATCACTGGTTTCAGTAATGAACTGATGAGTCAATTATAGCCACTATACTTTCGTCATACGTGTGTATGATTGATGTGATTTGCAACGTGGTGATATTTCAGAAAAATCACGGGTCAAATTGTCCCACCGAAAATATAACTGCGTTATAAGAATAACTATACCTACGATAAATTATACATAATACAATATAGTCTCAAATGCATACTAGTGAAATATTTTATTTGAATCAATAAAATAAAAAAATAAATAAAAAATAATAATAATACAAAAATAAATTCACAACACAAGAAAATCCGCGCGCAAATCATAGCGCGTGACAATGAAATCAAGAACTTTCGAGCCGACGCGGACGACGAAGGAGCCTAACAAAAGTACCTACAATCATAGGCGGCTCGTGACAAAATTGTATGGCCGTGTTCACTTGAAATAAAACAACGAAAATAGGAACCTACAATAGCGTTAGCAGTACAAAAAAAATGAGCACCACATTATAAATGTCTAAAAATTATAGAGTATTTCAAAATGAATTCAATTATTATTTAGCAATAATTAGAAAATCCCCGAATTTGCATTCGTGATCGTATTCATAGTGTTTGTCTACACTAATATTATAAAGAGGAAAACTTTGTTTGTTTGTTTGATTGTAATGAATAGGCTCATAAACTACTGGACATTTTAACAATGCAATGTTTGCAAGTTTGTGATTACTTTGATAGTTTACCGATTTATAATAATTGTATACTTATATCATTGTTTAAAAATATTCAAACACAATATGATATAGGTACTGATTTATCACTGGTTTCAGTGATGAACTGATGAGTCAATGTTAGCCACAATACTAATCACTTTCGTCATAGATACATGTGTATGAACTATGATTGATGTGATTTGCAATGTGGTGAAATTTCATAAAAATCACGGGCCAATTTTTTGTTTTGAATCCCACCGAAAATACATATATTACTAATTGCGTTATTAGAATAATTAATTACTATACCCACGATCAATTATTACAATTTACAATATAGTCTCAAATGCATACTAGAGAAACATTGCAATTTGAATCAATTAAAATGCATAGCATACAAAAATAAATTCACAACACAAGAAATTCCGCGCGCAAATCATAGCGCGTGTCAATGAAATCAAGAATGTAATTTTATATCAAGCCGACGAGCGACGACGCCGAACTAAAGTACCTACAGTACCATTTACCTTCAGTGTACAATACAGTTTACAGACCTACGACGGACGAACAATAATGAGTAATAAATAAAAAAAAACATAGTTTCTAAGGTCATTAGTTTTATTTTATTTTATTGTTATTTTCTTTGAACGATTGGAAATGAAATTACTCAATTTTTACACAGAACTTTGATTTATTAGAATTATGCTCATTATGCATAAGATAACGAACGCGAATGCACGACATCTAGCGCGTCAATGTCTAAACATCGCCTTTCGTTTAGACATTGACGCGCTAGATCTGTAATAAGTATATAGTCTATGCGCTAGATGTCGTGCTTTATGTCGTGTTTCGCTTGGCAAAAGTCACGCACACTACTGTAGAAGTGTCAAATTTTTCCGGTATTTTACTGTTGTTTTTCTAAGTAAATATTGTAAATTATTGATTAAAAAGGTCGAACGCGCACACATTTCATTATAGAGAAGTGATAAAATGATTAGTTTTAAAGAAATAGTGTCTGTGTTAAGTGTTTAGAGGTAATCAAAAATGTATGGAGGGACGGTCGGAACATCAACCTTAATATTATGGAAGAGTTCGTTTGTTTGATCGAGATAATCTCGGTAACTGCTGAATGCTGAAAAAGGGAGATCAATAACTTTATTGACGCATTTAGAAGTTAATATAAGCCTTTTAAATTGTAATACTCAATAACTAATTATTTAAAAGAAAGGAAGAAAAAAACATTTATTTCAAAGACTCAATATAATTTGCAGAACATATTTTTTAGGTTTTTATTACAATTACAGCAATCTCTATTCCTTTCCAGTTTCCACAGAAAGATTTAAACTACAGGAGATAATTAATTAAGCATTAGATAAGGATCTCAATAAAACGTCTAATAAAATGTGTAATAAAGAAAGCTAGAGCTTTTATAGTTTAAGAGTCAGTGTACAATATTATAGAATGTAATGTTTGTACAAAACAACTATTTTATTATTATTATCATTTACCTAGATCTATTTAAAAGGGTATAAAAGTAATAAATTGTAATGTTTACAGGGAGCAGGCGGGGTGCGAACCGTCGTACGGCGATATAGCGCCGCGCCCTACGCATCGATCTAGTAAGGGTTTGTTTTATTATATTTACATATAGAAATGTATGAAATTGTTGGTAAAATTATTAAAAAGACACCGTTAATGAAATACGTCTTACGGTGCATTAATATCAAACTAACATAGAGCTAGAGCAAGAGCATTCTTTCGTGATCTTTTAGTGTAAACGAAAGCTCGTATTCAGAGTTGTTCAGTATTATAACATAGCATACAATATTTTCGAACGCACTAAGAACAACGAAAGAATGCTCCACGCCTGTTTACACTAAAAGAATTTGACATACATAGTGAGTGGGGTTAGAATGTGCAATCGCTCGTTTGATGTAAATGCACCGTTAAAACATTTTGAGTATGGTTTAAAGGTTCTAATAATATGATAAATTTTTCAAAATAATATGTAACCTTTTAACGTATTTGTATGATGAGTACTTATTTAATTTCCTTTCCCGCCAGGTTGCCTGGTAGAGATTGCTGTTTAGCAATAAGGCCGCCTTTTGGGCAAATTATGTTTTGTATTACAACTTCCTTTTGTATACTATTGTTTGATCATATTTTGCACAATAAAGAATTATAAATAAATAAATAAATAAAATTTAATAAAAATTGATAATTTTGACTACCAAAAAATAATAAAAAAACAGCTACATAATCTTACTACAATATAAAAGTGATTACAAATTAATACTACGATACTTTTCTAGTTATATTCGGCCTGTTTTCCTTGCTCTATAATATCCTAATTTTTCGGTTGATTTCATTTTATACCTGCGGTCTCCATCATATACCCTTTCAGACCCTCAGTCGAAGCCTATTTAAAAATAACGTTATAATAAATTATGCTTCAATACTTTAGCTTTTATTCAGAGACACATATGTTATGATCATAATATTTGTCCCTTTTTATAATTTTCTACCATTTAAGGCAATTAGCAATATCCTTATTCAATATAATAAATAAGAGTTCTATCTGTCTGTTACGATTGTACAACACCAATTTGCTCGACATTTTCATACAAATAGATCATTGTATTTGAAACATCATATAAAGTAGATACCTAAGTAAATAAAAAATACAAAAAATACGCTAATTCATCCATTGAATATAGATCCATTCAAAGAATCATAATTTACTTGCTATACAAAAACATTGCGCCCTAGAGATCAGGGTAAAGTATTGTCTATTTCTAATGCTCTTGTCATCTCGTTCCAGAATCTTCGTCGTCGTCAGCGGACACAGCATCCCAGGGCTCAGAGTCTGCGGAGCAAGCGCCGAAACAGAATAAAAATGAACAGCAGGTAATTATTGTTGTGTCAGTTAAAAAAAAAAAGCTAAAAGTTAAAATGATTGATTAAATTAAGGTTTTGATTGTTAATAGTCCGGGATACATCGCCCATTTTTGCAAGTGATTACTAT
>CAJQZN010040579.1:0-61576 GCA_907164685.1 Colias eurytheme
TACCCACCAGGATCGTCCGAGCCTCGTCATATACCAACCGGGCATGGGCAAGTTCAGCAAACAGCGCCTGGCGAAGGAAAAAGACGTGCCCACTGTGAAAGCGGTTAACGATAGTGAAAAAAAGGACACTTGAGATAAATGTCACGATACCCTAATCTTGGACAACAATCAACGGAATTACCCTGAAGCTGGCATTCAGAAAGTTTCCTTGAGGACTGTAGACGAGGAACCTTGAATTTGTCAACTGAGGGAACAGCTGCTCGTATTAACTCAAAGTTATTTTTATTATCTTTTACACGCAATTTGAATGCCTTGGAAAATTCACGTTCATTAGAAAAATCAGTGTTAGCATTTGATGCTCCATATTTAACTTGCGATTTTTAGTTTGGTTTGTTTTATTTCATTTAAATATAATTCTTTTTGCATAATGTTTCTTTTATTGAAATCTTAAATATCTACTAAAATTACACAACGCATTGCGCAAATAGTATGCAAATAATACTATTTGCGCAAAGCTTAGTTTCTTGATTTAAGTACAATTTCGTGTTTGTGATCAGATTGTTTGAACGTGGCGACGAGTGTCACTGTGTCTTTAAATTTCGGCCCGTGACTTCACCCGCGTAGTCAAAGGAAAATTCGCACAGTTCCCAAAACTATCCTTTGTCCTTAGGTCTGAAACTTTTACCGAATTTTATCCAAATCAACTCGGTTCAGGGCTGAGGCGTTAAAATAAAACACACCATTATATAAAATAAATTTAATTATTGCTACAATTTTAGGTATCACAGAATTTAGTAACACATACCTGGTAAAATAAGCATGTAAATATTTTTATTACTGTGTATTAAAATCAAATTGTCTTATAACTAATATCTTTGGCATAAACATACATAAGGCACATAGATATCTCCTCTTTGGCAATTAGCAAAAGAAAGCTTAGATACAATTTTCCTTAAAATTAGCTTTATTTTGTAAAAAAAAAGCATAATTTAAGAGGCAGTGTCAATTGATCTTCTCATTAAGGCCTACGGGACACTGTATTCTTACTTACTTAATTCATATAATATTTATTATTAATTGTTACACAATACACAAAAAACATAATGCTCGCTCATGTATAATTTGCCTTTAATTTTTAAATTAAAATCACTAACACGCCTAATAAAATTTAAAATCAATAATATCTAACAATGTTTATTGACTACGTTTATGTTGTGACTATATTTTATTTTAAATTCAACTTATTTTTAAATGTGTTATACACAATACAAATAAACATTTTTTTTAAATAACAATAATGAATGAAATAATTAATTACAACCTATTTTGGTTAGATACCTACTTACTTAATTGTTAAATTTACATTTTATTGTTACAGTTTAATAAACTTTCAATTCTGAAAAAATCTATGAGTATATTCTACGCTATTACAATCATTGAAGTCCTATTCTTAGTTTTTTTTTCGGGTATTCAAATATTATTTCATCTATATAATTATCTTTACATGGCTGGAGATTCCTCTTATTTAATTAATATAGTAATTTATTTTAAACATTAAACAATAGGTATATAGAAAACACAAACACATGTAGTCAATAATTGCATCATCCAAAATTTCATACAACATTAAAATGTTTTTACTTGTAGTACAAACTAGTCAGCCTTCAAAAGCCTCAAAATATTTATTAATACAGTTTTAATCTAACAATAAGAATTAAACATTTTTCGAAGTCGTACGTTTTATATTTCACGTTTCATTTGTTTGGCCTTTTACATTTAATCAAAAGAATTTATTAACTCCAAAAAATATAGCACATCTTATTTGAAATGTTTTTGAAACCCCAATTTTAACGTTTACGTGTTATGGTGGGTAGATATAAAATATTGTGTCGGTTAATTTAAACCATAAAAATGATTTGAATGCATAGATAATAGAATATTGTTTATGCTACATTATTGAGTAGAACTGCAGACGCTTGTCTATCGCCATCTGGTGGGATTTTCTTGGTTACTTTGTCAGCTCGTTTCGTCTGCGATACATTATGTCTGTGCATAACGTATAACAGTAACACAAAGCCTACAAGGAAACCCGCCAACCCACCCGCGATGGTTAGCCAAGTACGACGGGACGTTCTTATACTTTGTTCCTGAAAAATAATAGCAATATGAAAAAAAATTGTATTTTCAGTGGATATTGATACTAGGAGATTATTATGAAGTGTTTTGAAATTTCTTTACGGTTAAAACCATAAAAGGCTATTCATTGAAATGAAATGCAACACAATAGAAGTTTCATTCTGAGGAAGGAAACTAAACGATTAAATGACTTGTTCGGTCACTTCATGTTTTATTAAAATAGTAAACGGTGAAGGAATTTTGAAATTATTTATTTTTTTATTTAGCACAGCATATTCTATTGTACACTTACCTGTCTGTACAAACTGCGACATTCATGATAAGTTGCGTTTAGATTTGCGGGTATTTCCTCCTTACGACAGTTCTCGAATTCTGGAAGAAATAAAACACAATCCATAAATAATTCAATTTATTATTTATCTACAATCTACATTATTATGGTGGTATACATCCTTACCTCTTGAATTTAATTTACTGTAGTCATCCAACTGGAAATAGACCTTCTTTTCTTGGAACCACGTTATTGTCATTCTCAAGTCGCACAGTTTTAAGTTGTCTATAGATTTTGTGAGATCTACCTTGGCTAACTTACACATTGAACTAAAGTGTAAAGCATCTATAGACATTAATGGGTTATTTGAGATGTTGTATAAAATTAATTGTGGTAGAATCCCCCATTCTGGCAATACTTTGATCTTACACTCAGAAATATCCAGGAGCTCTATTGGAGCCTGAATAGGTTTGCTCAACTTAAGATTGGTGAAATGCAAATGCAGTAAAGGATTCCCATTTAAATACAACTTTCGTAAAGACGATAAATGGAAAATGGATTCCGGCAGAGCCAAGATTACATTTTTAGACAGATCTAAGGTTTGGAGATTAGATAGGTAAAAGAAAGCATTTTCTTCGATGGAATAAATTTGATTTTCTGACAAATACAGGAATTTGATACTGCTGTACGAAGACAATGTGTCGTCATGAATTTCTTGCAGTTTATTGTCACTGAAGTCGAGGATCTGTAAGAAAAAAATGAATCATATTTTTTCACGCTTATGAATGACAAATTGTTTGTAAGGCTCGGGGATGAGGTTAGGTTGGACATTTATTCCGCATCATGCATTTTTACTTGTGCAAGTAGTTTCGCGCAAGCAATGCTGTTCCGTATAAAGCAAACAAAATTTAATTAATCAGGATTTTGAAAATAACAATAAATTATTGTCTGATATGAAAAACTGAATTGTGCAAACAAAGGTATTGAACACATATCTTGTTGAAATCAATTAAATGAGTATGATTAGATAAAGGTTTACAGTAGATATCATCCATAGCACAAAAGTCCATATTCGTAAAATGATTTTAAACAATACGAATTTTATCGTAGCGGTAAATAATGATTACATCGTAAATAATGAATATCGAAGCAGTAAAAGGAGGATAAGTAGGTACTAGAGAAGATTGTCGAAACTCTACCAAATTTTATGATCTAATTTTATCTAGCCTAATCCAAGGAGAAACTAAGCAGAAATTATTATCATTTATCATAACATCTTGTATCCATGCAATAGTTACTTTTATCATCATAATATGTAGATAAAAAGTTCCTACCAATCGATAATCAAATCAAATTAAAGAAATATTGAAATATTTATCATTGATCACAGATCAAAAAATTGCCTAAAACAAGAAATATATACCTCAATTCCACCTCTGAGACTCGGTATTTTGTTCAGTCTGAGTCCAGCGCAATGTGCTCCATACATGTCGAAGGCATATTCGTAGGTGCATCTCGTTGGAGCGGATGCAAGAGCCTCGAGATCCGTCATCTGTTTTGCAGACACGGCATAACTGCAGACCACTATTATACATAAGTGTATTCTGAAATAAAAAGGTTGTGATGCTTATTTTCCAGTTAAAAGTGAGGGATATGACCTGTGAAAGAAACTAAATTTTGAAGTGACGCTTCTATAGTCGCGTTGAGTAAAATTTTAAGGTCGCATCATAGCAATACCGTGACGTCACGGCGATGATTTTGGTATTTTTGAATCTTGCCAAAAAAGTTCACTTCTTTCACGTGTGCTCGACACTATACGCTATTTTTTATATCAAGTTCTAGTAAGTACTATTTAACGATAATCGTGAAAGAGCAGAATAAAGAAGGACCTAGAGCAGGTAATGATCGTCGAAGAATTTGATCTTGTCTTACTATTTACGCAGTAGGTACCTACCCAGGTTGTAAACCTAGGTGCCTAACGATAGAGAAGACCTACCAACCTCTTTTATAGTACGTGGTAGGTGTGCCTTCGAAATAATACTCGATTCTGCTTTGATTAGGTAAGTTTAAAACCTTTATTGATTATTCATAAATAATTATAAGTCAACGTGAAGAATTTACTTGGAAATAGTTATCAGCGTTATCATACGGTGGGTCATAAGTCAGATAAACAAAGGCCGTTTGTTTGTATTTTCTTCCAAGTTCCAATGATATTCTTGTATTTATTTATCTTAGACTTAATAAATAATATTATACAGGTCGTGGAGTTGTAACTAATGGATTCCGTGTGCCATGACAAAATCATAAATTCTCGCTTTACCTGCAGTGAGGCATTATGGTATGTTAATGTTGGTACCTAAGTGGAAGCTATGTAGTGATGAGATGTTTGCTGTTTGCGGTGTCCACAGAATTAAAGATATATTATTGTTAAATTGGTGTCTAACACAACTTTCAGAGGGAAGGGTTGTCTACTTCCTTGCAACTAAGAAAATTATGTTACACTCTCAAAAGCAGGACCAAATAATTGCCCAATGGCAAAAGAAAATAGATAGATAGACCGGAACAACTTACGAGGCATAATATGATAAAAGCTAAAAGTACGTAGCTTATAGTTAGCATAATTAATTTTGAAATAGGTATACATCTGTAATATAGTATTGGTAAAATGGATATTAAAACTGTGATATGATTGTGTTAGTAAATAATTTTAAAAATAAATAAAGAGACAAGAATATAATATCTTCCTATCTCGGTTTATTATTCATATCTATGATAAATTTTGACGCGTGTAACATTTTGATGTACCTAGTTATCAATGGCAGCACACTCCATAAACTAACATTGCTTATGTAGGTGGATGGTGACCGAAATTTTATTAAAAGTACATAAACCGTATAATGTCTGTATGATAACGATGATGTTATCTATAGTTTAAAATCTATTCAATCATTTATGTTTTACTGACTCAGTGAGGATTAATTTCAGATATATAATTTGATCGATGCGTGTAGGTTTGTAGGTTAGCAGGACTACAAAAAAGTACAAACCGAACATGTAGAGTCGATTTTAAGCCATAGAGCCGCTCTAGCGGTGTAAAAAGTATCGACCTTTTCCTGTTTTTGTTTCGCTTTGGGAACTAACGCCGAGTATGTTCCTCTAGGCCTAGCATATAAATCCAGGGCTTCTAATATGAATGGCTATACGGCCACGTCTCACTAATATAAAGCTAGTTATACTATGCTTACAAAAATAATTATTATGATATATTATGGTACTATAGTGAACACGATAATACAATGAAGTTTACATTTCTATAAAACAAGTCTTTCTGTGTTATCTAAATAGGTAGTGCAAATAGTTGCTAAGTACTGGTAATGATGATCCTGTGTCTAAACAAGATTCAAGTTTCTACGTCTTTGTTCTGAACACTCGAGTTGGAAATACTATCTTCTATTCAACTAAAATGTTATACTTAATATATTATTATGGTATCTTATAAAATGCATCGAAGTGTCGTTCACCTTCTATTCTCTACTCTGTGTCTCTACTTACACAAATGTAGAGCTGAGTAACTAGTGTGTTCAATACTTCTTCGAATGAAATGATTCAAGTACCAACCTACCTAACTATTTCGATTTAATCCCATTACCATCCAACGTTTTCTGTATAAATAAAACACTTCAAAATTGCTTTTCATCATACTAATATTATAAACGAGGGTTGTTTAGTTATTTATCATACAAAAACAGCTTAGGGTATTTGTAAATAATTGGTACACAGACAGATTGCAGTCTTGATTCAAGCTTAGGCTAGCTGTGACCCGGGTACCACGAGTAAAGCTTCACCTGGTTACCTAATGAAGTTAAATTTAATGGAATCAGTTTTTATATTTATATTATTAATGTTATATTAAAGAAGTATTGCCCGATTTTTAAGTACATACCTAAAAGATAAGCTAATAAATTCAACAATCACTTTATAATTTGACGTTATCTTTCAAATAAAAATAATCCTAGTTTTATGTCTGATTACTAGGAATTTGTTTTGATTAATAATAATCAATCATTTATAATAATAGTTCAAGCTTTACTTTTTATCAGTTATGTTGTTAGGTCTACGCGGTTAGTTTGACGAAACATACTCACTTATTATATGTTTTAGGCAACATTTTGTGTGAATATTAATTATATCAACATAAGATATTCACACAAAATAATACATTTATTCACTCGCTGAAAATACAATCGCTCACTCTTTCCGTCCTCACCTATAATTTAGCGTCATGTAGTGACATTGTAGGATAACTTTGTTATTCTTATGTCACCATATATAATGAAAATAATGGCGGTTAAATTAATAGTAAATTAGCGGTTCTAAAGTAATGCAATAATGGTGGTGCACTGGATAATAGAGCATCCTCGTGATGTGAGCGTCACTCATGATTCAGACGCGGTATCAACTATGAAGTATGAAGGTACCTACTAGAGAAACGTAGTTTCCACGTGATAGCTTTTTCATATTCGTACACAATTTGCTGTTTGTTGTTTCAAGTAGGTACATACTAGGTTTACTGTGATATGGTAAATTTTATTTCGTAATCATCGTTTAGTAATTATTAGTATAAACTTAGGTTTTACCGATTTTTTCGTTTATATTGATGATATGAATCATAAACTTTTTTCAAAAAGTGATGACAACAATTAAACGGTTGATTGTAAAGATGAGTGCAAGCACTGATAACAATAAAGTTTAATCTTTACCGTAATTGACCGTGTCCTAAATACACAGATACTTGTCTATCTTACACGTATTTTGGCACTTATGAAGATAAAAATATTCAAGGCTAAGAACATTAAACTACAATTTTAGAGCCAGGTTAAACCTTAAAATTAACTACATATTTAATTTTGTTAATCTAAAGAAAGCAACGTCATATAACATATTTCAAGAATATAATTCGAATAATGGACATTTCAATATTCGTTAACCAGTAAAAACAAATTTGCAAGGGATTGGTCTATGAACTTTATAATTGCTAGAGGTCAAATTAATTCCTTTAATTGGTGTCTTGAGCTCCCGACGATCCGCAAATAAAATACGCGGAATAAACGCTCTTAATAAGGACTCTTTGGTAGGTACCAACTTGAGTAGTCTTAACATTAAGGAAGATAAAAAATATTCTTCAATATTGTTTAAATCAAATACCAAAGCATACGATGCATGATAGTGGAAAAGTGCTGCAGCCGTTTATTTATCATAAACGCCAGAATTTAAGGATTTCCTGCACGAAGAAATACCCGTAATTCATGATTTATCGGTGATAACATAATCTGATTAATTTTGCAAAGGAATATAAAAAAGCTACTTAACGGAAGCTGTGTACATTGTTGGGGACACTCCTATCTCCTACGCATGGGCCGTAACGGCCTCAATTGTCTGATTGATCTTTATGATGCGCCAACGCCCCTGGCAATGTTAATCAAGAGAAAAATTGAATCAAACAATACCTACCGTAGTACTCTAGTTTCTATATTATTTTGAAAAACACGACATTTTACGATAATTTCTCTAAAATTATTTTTAGTAGGAAATAAATTCTATTTTTATTTACGTCATTCAATTTTTTTCACGTTGATAAATTTTGTATTATCTTTTTCTTTGAAGAATAATGACACATGAATAGTGTTAACAGAATCGCGGCACAAATAATAGAGTCAAACCCCAAATACGTGAAATTCATTGATATTTCAATTCTACTTATGATTCACTGATTATCTTAATATTTCCTTGCTTGGTAATTAAATTGATATAATTACCTAAAATATGTCGAGGTACCAGATAAAAATTATTGTAAGTGTAAATTTTAATTGATTTTGTTGTAGGTATCGTGATACCGTTTAATAATTTTGTTTACTGATTTATTTAGGTGCTGCTATCCCTTTCAATAACTGGTATATAAGCATATTATAGAGGAAAAATCTTTTGAAAATAGCCACATTTGAAAAGTTTTCTAAATAATATTATTATTATTTTTGCATTTATACCTACGTGCGTAAAGGGCAGTTGATACCTAGGTACGCTTAGGTACTTGAGCTAATTAAAATAGCAATTAATAAATGAGGTTATAGTTCCCTTATTTCTTATGTAACAATTTAGGTATGAAACAACAGGCAATTCTTTTTTAGTGGATAATGAATGTTGAAAATTTTTCATCACATATGAACATTGCTAAGCCTAATTTCGCTATAGCTGCGGTCATATCCATAAAATGTATTATTTTATTCATTCCATTACAGTGTAATATTTATATTTTAATTGGTGCAAGTCATTTTATAAATCATGAAAGGAGAGACAGAGAACCAACAGATCCTGTCCATATGGAAATAGCTCTACATATTATTATTCGTTACAAATTTTAAAATAATCCGTATAGATACCTGTTCATTTTTTCTCCTCTTAGTATGGATTCACAATCATCGAATATCACACTTTTTTGTCCACATCACCATCACTCAAAACATTGCGATTGAACACAATCACATGCACTTTCCAGAGATGTAATAAACGGAAGACGATCGTTGAATTGATTCAATTAGCTCACTCCCAAGTACTGAGGTCTCCTTATCGTCGAGGAGATGTTTTTCATGCGGAGGATCAAGTAATACTGTCGCACTAATCTTTTATCAGCTCTTGTCCATCAACAAGGCTCCGTGTTTTTTCACTATGAGGACTGAGACAATGACTATAATATGAACAATCGCTACAGTCAAATATCTAACGTAATTGACGTCCTATCTATATGCTCCGATTGGCTGCACGATTATTTGTCCAAGTACACGGTACTACTATGATAAGTAAATTGTCTTTGTTTTTCAATCGAAATAATATTATTTGAGCATGATTAGGTTAATGGTTGGCTATTAGGTAATATGACGGTACCTAATAACATCTCGTTGCTTGCTTTTCGATTAACAGTCTTAATTGCTCATTAACGATTATGAATAGCTGAATAAATGTTTTTATGAAATACTTTATAATATTATGTATCAAGCAAAATCTGGGTGTTGTTTCCGCTTTTATTTATTTTTGTTATTTTCTAAAGTTTGTCATTTTAGGGATTAAAGTGGATAGTCGTTACATTTGAATTGAGATGTTTCTGCTCTTACACAAATTTATGACTAATTATTTTAGGTAAGTATCGAATAGAATATGACTGGAAGAAGTAAAAAATGCCCCCTTCAGCTTTGTTAAATAGAAAAAAATAAGAATGACTGATAAATTGTACCAAAACAAAAGCTACCTATGCCTATGATATTAAATGGAAATTATATACATCTAGTCTGCGAATTCTTTTCGCCTGAGAATTTTTAACAAGCACAATTTTTATTTATATGTTTAAGCATAAGTTTAAGCACAACCCAACATAACAATAACATAAAGTAAAGAATGTGAAATTAGAATGAGACATTCGAATGTTTATTATGTAAAATCTGAATTTTGAAGAAATTTTTATTATAATAATAGAAATTGCCAATTGCCACCTGCAGTCTCTGTTATGGCGCGGAATTTGAATAAGGAACAAATAACTGAAATAAGTCCACCTTATTACCTTACTTATTACTTTGAGACAAAATTTAACATGATAAAAAAATAATAAGTAGATTATCTTTATCTTAATATATATAAATCTCGTGTCACAATGTTTGTCCTCAATGGACTCCTCTTAACCGATTATAATAAAATTCGCACACCATGTGCAGTTCGATCCAACTTGAGAGATAGGATAGTTTAAACATGTAGGTACAACGGGCGAAGCCGGGGCGAACCGCTAGTAATTTATAAATACTTGAAAGCAAACAACATTCAATGCAGTTTCAGCAGCTGGAAGTACGATATATTTATAATGGATTTTGTACTTAATAATTACTTACCTATTTAAAAAAATGGACCTTATCTAGGTATAAAACGTTAAAATTTTCACTTTGTCTCATTCTCATTTTGTTTTAAACAAAACATTATCCAATACATTATCGTGATTTTATTTGAACTGATTTGGCGCCAAAAACAGCCACTAGTTTTTTTTCCTTTCTTCATGGCAAGAAGATTCATGACTTTTTGCCTTGTAATATGTGAATAGACGTCATTGTTTAAATTAAAGCTGCCTGGAAATTGTAATAATGGATTAATACTATTTTCTACAATAATCTAATAGGATCTAGGACCGCCTCCTCGGTACAGTGGTTGACGCGTGAGCGTAGAACCGAGGGGTCCTGGGTTCGATTCCCGGTGGAGACGAAGAAAAAAAAATGTCTCGGTCTGGCAGGACACAGAAGGCTGATCACCTACTTGTCCCTAAAGAAAATCGATCAGTGAAACAGATGTATGAATAATGCATCTGCCCCTTACCCCACTAGGGGACACGGGACTTCACTTACAATAATCCAATAGTTAGCATAGTATAGTTAATTTAAAATATAGTTTAATGTGTGAGACATAAGCGCTGTATTCATGGATATAATATATTATAGATCAACAAAGCTGAACGCAACAAATCACAGGTTACTCATTTGCGTGCAAACATTCGCGCAATGTATGAATGTTTGAGTTTACGCTCATGCAGTTTAAATAGAATTGTGGTTTTAGATAGGTGTACCTATTCTTACACTATTTTGATGAACATAAGTATTTTGAAAATTCGTATATTTAACACTTTTTTAAAGTACTGTAGCAATATTTAGTATACTTATCTTAAGTTTAGCGCTGGCCCGAACCTGCGCAGTAATTTTCTCCACATTTCACTCAGCGCTACAGTTATGTAAGTGTCGCCTATTATAACGACCTATAAAGATAATTATTATTGTGATATTTAACTTAAAGCTAAATTAATATTCCATACTTGACTATAGACATACCTTATAAGATGCGTACAAGCACAGTATTACAATATTATTTCATACGCACAGTATTTAATACGACTGTGTCGTCCTTTCGCGATAGTTAATGCAAACTCAGCGTGATTGCATTAAGCGGCCCGCGTCGCCCGACCCCCCGCCAGTTCCCCTCCGTTTCTCTGCACAAGTACATTCGTCGCCATACTGTAGGAAATATGGTAATACTGTGGTACAAGCGTATTTAATTAACTTGACTACGTTTTACATGGTTACCATCACGTTACCATCATATAAATAATCCTTGTATCCGTTACCGAGAATATTGCATGTTTTAAAAATATGAATTTTTAACAGACAGTGTCATGTCTGTGGTGTCATGTTGACATAACTTGACAATAATTGACAGAATTGTCGGAGCGTTTG
Source organism: Colias eurytheme (assembly GCA_907164685.1). Taxonomy (NCBI): domain Eukaryota; kingdom Metazoa; phylum Arthropoda; class Insecta; order Lepidoptera; family Pieridae; genus Colias; species Colias eurytheme. Next base: position 11,722 of record CAJQZN010040579.1, read on the forward strand.
CGGCTTTTTACTTGAAAGTTAATAATATTTTGGTGTGAAGGATATACAATAATAACTAATGTGTAGATTAAAAGTTTTATAAATGAAGATGAACGCTACAAGTTTGTATGTTTCTACGTGTCGTTTAATTATCTTAGCGGACCCAGCGGATAAGAGTTCGTGGACCGATTTGTTTCGTTTAGTTCCTTATTTACGACAATCGTTGTCTTGTACTGTCTGCGGTAATTTATTAAAAGAACCGTATACGCCTACAAATTCAAGTTGTCAGCATCACGTTTGCAAAAATTGTAAAGGCGGGAGAAAAAAATTAAAACCCTCCTGCAGTTGGTGTAAGGATTACGATAATTATTCCGAAAACTTACAACTACGAATACTATTACAATGTTATAAAAAGCTTTGTGAATATTTTATTGACACCGATACATTCAAGACTTTATTAGAAGAAGACGAAATAGCGGCAGGTATTAACGGTGGGACTGTAGCTAGTTCAGGTTTGATAGATTTAATTCAAGAAGCTGCCAGATTCAATGATGATTTTAAATGTAATGCTGGACTTTCTAAATCTGCCTATAGCATATTGCCATGTGTTTATACAAACTCTACATCAACACAAACGCAGGTAGCATCGTCAAGTAGTATGGAAACAAGATCGTCAAATAAAGGGTCACCAAATACAAAAGGTCTATCAAATGGATCTCCGCTTTATTCAGTAATGTACGCTGGTTCTGGTAATAAGATTACCATTAAGAGAAAAGCAGCGGAAGAAGCCGAAGTATCACAAAGTGAACCAAGCCCACGAGAAAGCAAGGTAAATTTTCAATTTTTTCTTTGTACATATTATAAATAAGAAGTAATAGATTTGCTTTTTAGATTAGAAAAAAAGAATAAGAAAATAAACCTTTTCTAAAATTATATAATACATCTATATATAAAACTCAAAGGTGCCTGATATAGTGATCTATCAACGCACAGCCCAAACCACTGGACGTATCGGGCTGAAATTTGGCATGCAGGTAGATGTCATAACCTAGGCGTCCCCTAAGAAAGGATTTTAGAAAATTCATCCCTTAAAGGTGTAAAATAGGGGATGAAAACTTATACCATGAAAATTAATCTTTTCCACGCAAGCGAAGCTGCAGGCAACAGCTAGTTAAAATATAAAATGTAATCTTGCAAATTTATAATTTAGTTTTGATATAATGAAATTTTTGTTTTCAGTCAAATCAATTAGGTTTTAAGAAGCCATCGAACAGGTCTCGCAACTCTTCAAGTAGTAAGCGTAAAGGCTGTCGATGCGGCAATGCAACTGCCACACCAGGAAAGCTAACGTGTTGCGGGCAGCGGTGTCCGTGCTATGTCGAAAGTAAACCGTGTACAGAATGTAAATGTAAAGGCTGTAGAAACCCTCATAGGCCTGATGGCATGAAGGTAAGAGCAGTGATATAAAATTAAGAATATTAATTAGTTATTGAAACTTTGAGTAATTGAAAATATGAATCTTTTGTCGTTTTGTAAAACATTTATTTAGATTTAAATTTTTATGCTATCATTTAAGTAATACTATTTGAATAATTAGTTAATTGAAAGTCATTGATAATTAACCTTGTTATTCTGTATTTTACAAAATTAATATGCATAAAATAATCAAGGCTGAGCTGTCAATCACTTTTGCTCATAAGCATATAACAAGATTAACATTAAAATTGTCTGACCTTTTATAATATTGTGAAATATTTTACACAACAAAAAATAACTAAAGATATTGTGTTCCTATTACCCATAGATTTATCTTTACAATAAAGGTATTTAGTTAATCATCGGTAGAAATAAATAAAAACACGGTATATAATTTCCAGGTTCGTCCACATATACCTCAATTAGATAGCATCCAAATAACATTAAATACGAACCCCGATAGTTCCCCGTCATGTTCTGGGTCCATGGATAGCTTGGACACAGACACGCTCACTATGGAAGCTATGGAGGAGTCCCTCAGCTTCACTGCGGATTATAAGTCTTCTGATATTAAAGGTAAAATAATTTATTAAATACTTATTATTAAGTTAAGAATGTTTCCTATATTGTATGAAACATGTGTTCAATTTAACATGTTGCAAATATTACTGAAATATTTTATATTGAGGCTGGATGGAAAAGTTTTATAGGCTATATAGATAACTTTTGAAATCAGAAGTTATAGTCATCTTTTGATTTTACAGTGCATTGAAAATTGAAATACAATTTGGACTAAATTACAATCTACAAAATTTAATCAAGATCAGCAACTACTTTTACTTAGATTTGTAAGAATAAGTTTAGATCCATCTGTAAACACCTTTTTTTGTATGACTATGCAGTTAAAAATATCCTACATACAGTGTATATAGTGTAAAGATATTTTTTACAATAAAAAAAAAATAATAAATAATAATTTTAAATTTAACAATAGTACAATCCAAGTAATGAAAACCCTAAAACATTACAGTATACACAAGTCAACTCCAAGAAGTGTCGCCGTCCTTGCCAGCAACGATATTAATGGACGACGAGTTACCAGCTTCACCAGAGGACGAACTAAGTTCGCCCTGCGACTACACTCAGTGTTCACCCCGAGGGACAAACGACACAGAAACATCCCCCCATTCTGCCACACAAGATATAAGCGATATTGAAGTTGATGTATGACAACAGCTTTCTCTAGCCGGAGACTAGACTGCACAATGTGAACTAAGTGAAATAATAACAGTGGTGTTGCTAGTCACATTTGCGATATGAATTTTAGTACGTTTAGTTAATTATTCGTTAAGCCTCTCCTATGTAAGTAATGAATTCTGTTAGTTGTAGCCGTTGTATTATAATTTTGGATCATCGAACTACAGTAAATTGAATGTAGTTTAGTTATTATACATGATGTGTTATTTTAATCACAACACTGTATGTTTAATCATGAATTGTATATTTGATATTTTTTTTAATAGTGACATTCATTCATTCATACAAAAATAGTATGAGATTTTTAATGAAATCATATTGAAAAAAAATGTTTGATTTATATCAATTTTAAGTACTAATTTAATAGTTTAGCTATATGTATAACATGTTTTACGGTAAACGATAAAATTTTTATAAATTAATAATTAGATCTATAAACTAATTAATATTCAACTCAATTAAATATTGATTAGTTAATAGTTCTATGTCAAAATATGTTACACATACACAGCATTAATTTATTGTCTAAAAATAATGTTTATGATGAATTTCTTATGCAACTTGCAATACATTTGTTTTTATAAACCATTAGATTATAATCTGACTCGCGAAATTGCAAATTGTCGATATTAGAAATTAGAATCTAATGCAATAGTAGGAATAGTTGAAATTGCTTGTTACGGATAAGTAACAATATTCCGTCAGATTACAATCTAGTGTGCTATCTATTCAGTGTAACATATTAACAAAGAAAAGTGCCAGGAACGTCGGTGACCATTTTCGGTAGGAAATAATTTTAGAAATAGTTTTATATGGCAATGGAAATACATAATCTGTGGGAATTTTAACTCCCTTGATGACTTAAATAATGGTTCATAAGATAGGTACAACCTGGATTACCTAGTGGTAACCTTTAGGTATGGCACCCAAACACATACTCTCCTATTTTTACGAAAGAAAACAAAGAAAGAAACCATTAATTGTATGTATTATTGTGTAAAAGAACCGATACAGTTTCTTTAATTGCTGTATTATTTTATTTGAAAAACCTTTATTGAAATATACAATAAATGATTAAATGTACATGTAAAAGTATTAGTTATAATATAAATGTATTTTTATTTTCTTACAAATTCAAATTAATAGTTGTAATATTGTAAATAATAAGCTTAATTTTATTAAATTCAATCGACATCATCAAATCTGATAAAATTTTCAACATTATTAATAAATAAAAATAAACGACATATTTTTATATGTACCTAAAAGTAAGAGACTTGTGCTATTTCCAATTTTATATAACAGACATGATAGTAAGAATATGAATGAATTTTGTTGTAAATATTTGTATAAATTTTTATAAGGAAAATTGAAGAGATAATACTAACTTGATTTTAAATGAAATTTGGTTTACATATCTGAGGATAAACATAGTTATTTATTAAAAATTATGTTTAAATTCCTGTAAAATATGTAAAGCATGGCCAAAGAGAATGTTAATTTAATTTATAGCGTGGAAATGGGATATAACATGAATTGCTCAGAAAACAATTGATGCAATATGTAACTTATAGTTTTAAATAACATTTGAATTAAACTTGATGCATTAATCCAGTTTTTGTAAAAATATTTTGCAATGACAGTATAATTATTTTAAAAGCAATTATTGAGAGAATTAGCATGCCTCTACCAAGCAGGATGAAATTTGATAGTTATTTATATTCAAATATTGAATAAAAAACTACAGGCTTTAAAAAATAAGATGACATTTTTTTTTAAGTAAGCATATGTTATGTAATTTTAGTGTTGCTGTTTTGAATTGTTGTTGTAAAAATATTAGAGGCATGAAAACAGTTCTCTTGAACAAACACTGTAGTACAAAATATAAGGGAATTGCCTTAAAATTAATAAAATGTGAAATCTCAGAAATTATTTTGACATTAGCGTTGAAATAATTCCACGAAGGTGAATAAAATAAAATCAACATATTTTTTTATAAGTGGCTTTTATTTTACTTTATCATAATTAATTACGAATTCACTTAGCTATATTCAAATTATTATTAAAGTATCTGAAGCTTATTGGATAACTATTCTTTAAATTCTTCAATTTCGTCAAATTGTTTAAATAATTCAGTTTCTTCCTCAGCATTCCATACCCGATCGAACTCTCGTTGTAACGCTAAAACAAGCGTGGCCTCTGAGGAAAGGAGAGTAGCATCTCTGCAGCAATTTACCCGATTTATTTCATAATCTAAAGAACCCAAAATAGCGACCGCATCTAAATTACTGTGTCCTGCGTCAATTAATATGAATTCATGTTCTAATTTCACTTTCGATTTTACAACTTTAACTTCTATCCCGCTGTCGACGAGATTTTGAAGGTTACAGAAATCCCTACTTTCTTGTACAGCTACGCGTATATTAACTTTGTTCTTTACTTTTACATCTACGAGGCATTTTGTGATAGTGTCACTTTCAAGGCTCGGTAGAGAAATATCTATTGTACGACCAGCGTGTGCAATGATATAGTAAATACAAAACAAATTGTTCAGGCCTACTTGCTTTTTCCTTTCTTCGTCGTCGCCTCCGTAAAATAAAACCTCATTGATCGTTTCGTTCTGTTTTACACCCTTGAAAATGTTTGTGACGTTAATTATTTTGTCTGCAAATCCCCCAACGACGGTTTTCCAGGAAAACATGTTTATTGTCTTTTGTTTAAATTCTAGTGTTTAATATTTTACAGTTTTCGTCAATGCACCTTAAAATTTATGAGAAAGCTAACGCAGACTTGCTTGTTCTTTGACTTCTCAGTATATTATTTTGTGATATTTTTTACAACTACCGACAAGTACATTAATTTATCGGGCACCAATGCAGGTACGTACCTATAATTGAAGTAGTAGATCTTGGTCATATTTAAAGAAAAATTATTTTAAATTTTTTTGAAAACAATGAATATTTATAAAGAACGTAACTACCTACTATGATATCTTGACTCATAAAATCTAAGCAGTATTGTTTAAAATGTGGAAATATGAAGGTCGTCTAGCGCCATCACTCCCACACTGGAAATAATACTGCTTTATGATATTATGGTAGCCCCCACACTGTGGTATAATTATGAAATATAGGACTTTTTTTATTCCATTACAGCTCTATAACACAATTTACGAAAAAAACAGACTGTAAAGTATTAACTATTAAGTCACTTGTCAAATCCGTCAACTTTTCAACTTTTTGTGTTTATCGTTCAAATAAATATAAATGCAGTATAAATATCATTCAATTTAGGCTCAGCGTCAATTTCCTTTCAGGGAAACAATGCAATAATAATGGCCCAAGCTGTAGGACGAAAGACAATGCTTCCACGGGATACGGTGTCCCGACCTGTGGCTGTGAAAGCGTTTGGAGACACAACAGCAAAACAAACAAAAACAAGGAATAAAAGTAGTTCTAAGATACCAAAAACATTGCGTCACGATTTGGAAAATGCTCTAGTTAATGTAAGTTTTTATACGCCTGCTGTAAAAGTTTGCGCAAACTAAGTAATTCAATGAGATGAGATGCGTAACATCAACACTATTCAAATTCTGAACTAGCAAATCGAAAAACATCTACTCAAATTACCTAAACATTAGTGCGGCTGCTACTTTTCTACTTTTTAGAATATACCTACGCTAAATGACTTGAGGAACTTTGTCGTTATGAGAACGTCAAAATTAAAACAATATTTCATAAACTACTTTTTTATTACACTAATTTTTCATCATCAGCTCTGCGACATATGGTTCGAAGAGATCAAGCCCCACTTAATCCGTAACAACATAAAGCTGCATGTACACGGGCAGGCTGGTGACGGCAAGCTGCCGCCTGCAGCGCCGGGCTGCTCACACCTCGACCCAGGTGCTGCATCCGATGTACGAGGCTGACTCTTACATCTGATGTATTTGTGATAATCATTTTGTTGTAGTAGTTAGAATTTGGTATTTTAGTATGTAATTGTAGAATCGTGTGGTGGATTTTATGTATTTGATAGAAGTTAGCTTAAAAGTTTAAAACGTGTGTTAAAACTCGGTCCGTGAAAAAATATTTTAGAAAATTACGATGGTCGTGGTCACTCCAAAACTGATATCGCAATATTTTTGCATTACATTCATAGATGGCGTATTTTTTGCGACGTGTAATATGTATATGGACATTATTATTAATTATATGAATTAAAAATTTTATAGTTAGCAAAAAAAAACTATTTTGTTATCAACGAACAGAAACCTCGGTGTATTATCCCATTTTATTAAGTACCTTATGTGTTTAAACATTATTATATGCTTATATAATTACAATATTAGCTAATAGCTTCAATAGCGAATCCTCATACAGAATCGTCAGCAGCGAAATGCGAGCTGTGTAGACTGCTGTCGTCCGCCGCGAACAGTATCGGCAGCGCGGTGTCGCAGGCCGCCGCCGCACCCAGCACCTCCACGCCCTAACACATCACCTGTGTCGCAGGTATTTTTAATTGTACTTAGCTTAGTCTCAAAAATCAATTTCATAATTAAAAACGTCTTTATGAGTAGGTATCTGTAATAACTCAGGCCCCGGAATCACAGACACAATAGGTTTTCTATTGTGTCGTGGCCCGATCGGGCCGTTCGGGGCTCAATGGGTTAAACGTATTTAAGGTGATACGGCAAGTCACCTTTAACTTTATTTATTGTCTAGCTAGGACTTTAGATAAATATCATGTCTCGCTTTTAAGCTTAATTCTAATTACAAGTCCCCGGCACGTAAGTTGGCAAGGTTTTGGCGTAGTGGGGGCAAGTTCGCGCATCCTACACTTAGTGGAACAAAAAACTGGTCACTTTTATTGATTGTTATTATGGTTATTGCCATCATTTATTTTTAATCTTGTAGTTAAACAAAGCGGAGGAATTCGTGACATTTAATGGGTATTATAAATAAAACATAATATTATGCATTTTTTTATTCAGTAAAAAAAATATTATTATTAAAAATTATAAGTTCTCGTCGTCACTATCGGTTAATAATACTGTTACACCTGGCATCAAACTAGAACTACCACCTAGCTGGTGGAAGGAGTTGGCTCCTCATCCTCGACAAAACTATTGTAATACACGTTACAAAAACTAAAGTTAAAACAACAACTATAACACTAACAAAGCCAAAAAAAATCAAAACTTAATTTAAAACTGAACTGGTAACAAAAAGTCAACAAAAACAAAGGGTACAACTTTCGTGCACGCAAGTGTAATCGGGAGCGAACGGAACGTAGACGCGGTGCGGGAGGCAAGGGTCGACTGACGCACCAATAGCGAGTCGTGATCGGCGCTACGTTATACCCCGCGTCCCGCTTGACCACCAAAGAGACCTAAAGAACGACTTCTGCGCATCTAACGACTCTTGCCAAGTTACGTGCCGGGGACTGTACTTTTGAATTTTGATATCATGTTATCTATATGAAAATTATAATTTAGTTTAAAAAAAATAAATAAAATAATCTCTGAAAATTATTGTATTGTCACCGATACTTGATAATTGTACAAAGTTTGGAGAAATCAGTTAGTCAGAATCGAGTTTAAAGAAGTCGGTTTATTACAGCTAATAAAAGCGTGTTAAAAAAATAACAGAACATTATATTTTTTAATGTATTGTTTTAGAACCAAATCCATCATCGCAATGAATGTTCAAAAAGAAAACCACGCAAAAGGAAACGTGTTCGCAAGCACACACAATCCGAGGGCAGGTTGCGAGTGCCTCGTCTTTGTCATAATTTAGGTCTACCCCCACCCACACAACAAAAATCCTCTCGTGCTAAACGACAGTTAAAATATAATCCGGAAATTGTAAGTATTTTTCAATTCTTTTAAAGTTATTCTAATTTGATATTCAGTTCGATTGTAGTTTTGACGGTCTCATCACTGATAATGTCAGTAATATGTTATTTTTACCCTTGCCTGGTTAGAACATTAAGTTACTATGTATAATGTACTACGTGTTAGAAAAGTCGTATATAATTTCGAATAACGTATACTGCAATGACATATAGCAAAATCAGTTCAGATTTTTTTTTTCCTTGTACCTTGGTAACTACCTTGGTGATATTATTCTATCGAAGGATTTCTAAAATAGCTAGCAAATGTTAGTAGCATAGTTTGCTTTATCATTCTTTGCTTTTACATTTTTTATTTTTATTTGTAGATAAATTCAATACAAATAAGAAGGAAAACAAAAGAGCAGTCTACACAAACAGAAATTAACGGGAAGTTGTTTAACAGCATATCTTGTAACGTATCAAAGTCGCCTGAATTTACAGAAAACAAAAGAAATGTATCGTTTCGCCCAAATCAACCAAGGAGGAATCGTCTGAAAAAGGATATTGTTCACTCTCCTCTATTTGAAAAGGCAAGAGCATTTTTCTTTCATTTTCGATGTAGACTGGGTAATTCTCTTATAAGAAGAATATAAAAACATTATCAAATATTTAAGTTAGTTTTAGCAGAGCGCGCCAAAACATATTCAATATTCAAACGCTAAAATATATTCTTCTACCGCAGTCCTAGTCTCATATACCTATTTTTTTAGGTTCTTAATTTTCAGTTTCACTTTGATCGTAAATTGAATCTACATTAACATAACTTTAGTTCATAATACAACATTTGATTGGCTTTAAATATGATCTGTATTATTTTTTTAGGATTTAATTGATATCATATGTTCGGAAAATGACAAGAGATTGAAAATTTTATACAAGAGTCCGTCGAGATCAAATAAATCATCATTAATGAATTTAATGCCTGAACTCGAAACACAATCAAAAAAATGTAAAAAGAAAGGAAACACCCCACCGTGGAAATGAGGTCTATGTGCCTTATGCATAAATATTTCTGTAGGGTTATACATAGATAATTAAAACAATACAATTATTTGTTAAAATATTTCTTAGTTACTTTACCTATTTTAGTACCTATTTTTTATTTAAGAATTAGGATATTAATTTCTTTATATGAATAAACATATTTAGTTTTCAATAGCGTGTTTTCAATTTATGAATGGCTTTGGGTTAATGTTTGGGAAAAAATAATATAAAAAAATAATTACATCATCTCACACGACACTTTAATTGGTATAATAACTTAGGACTAAGTTTCCTTACTTACGACTCTTTACAAAATTACAACAGACATATATCGACTATAAAAGACAGTACAGAAAATGTTTCACACACGAATAAAATAATTTACAAAAAGCAGTCGAACATTAAACATCACACACATTAAATACCCTAAATAAATAAGTCACAAGTCACCGAGCCTCGATCGCGACCGCGGCAGCTCCAGCCGCCCGGCCGGGGCCGACGCTCGCTCGCTCTTTGGATCTGAGAAGAGTTCATTGAACGTCCACGCGTCCACGTTTGCACCCTCATGTTCGCAGTTAGTTCGTATGCTTCACGTAGTCGGTCTCGAAGTAGGCGGTGCCGTGCGCACCCTTCCTGTCCAATGCTCTCACACGCACGAAGAGGAATGCCGCCACTAGAGATGCTACTACCAAAACTAATAACAACATGACGAGACCTGCCACGAACGATGGCACCGACATGCATATAGTTTCCGGGTCGGTGGCTGGAGATTGGATTACCACTGTTTCATTTGTAGCGGCATTATTTAATGCGAAATTAACGTCTCCCGGTGCTACTACTTGAATTGTCCGACTTGTGTTCACGTCTGTCATTTCCTGTGCATCTCTCTTGTATATGCGAGACGGTGTTGCGGTTTCTCGCCTCTTTCTCACTCCAACTAATGTCTCTGGAAAACCTTCGACTGAGCGTGGGCGACCTCCGAGAGTGGCGAGGTTCCCGTGACCTTCATCTTTCCTTTTAACGGTATTGTATACACCGCGGCGGCCCGGTGGTGGGGGAGGAGGTAGGTTTACATCGTCATCATCGCGATTAGGTGCCGGTGACGAGGGACTTGGTGCATTTGGTGTGGATGACACTTGTGCTTGTGGTGGCGGAACGGCATCGTCACGTTTTTCGGAGTAAGCTCCAGAAGAATCTGCTGGATGTCTTGGATCTGGGTACGCAGGTGGTACTCCATAATCAGAGTGTGGGGCAGGAGGAGGTCCATATTCTCCATGAGGTGAGCCAGATAATGCGTATTCACCAGCTCCCAATGTATTTCCACCTAATAAAGGCACGCCGTAATCTGCGCCGAGACCTCCGCATTTTGGTTCTGGACAATTGTATCTACAAACTTGAATTACACATTGGAAGTGAACATTCATAGAATCTGGGAATTTGAAAGCTTGGAAGTATGCAAATGATACAACAGACGCAGATGGACCGAAGTTCTTAATCTTCTGGAATTTACTCATGATCTTAGGCCGAACCACACATCCATACTGATCTACAAGCTGTATTGGTGCACGTTTACCGTCATGAGCTACACAGTTTCTGACAAGCATGTCGAATTTATTTTCGTCGTCTTTTATAGCCAGTACCATTGTCATCGTTTGACCAATTTTAACTATACCAGACACTTCAGAGGCCCATGGTCCCTTACCGACTTGAATTTGCATCCAACATTGCAAGTTGTCGCCGAGAAAGTTAGCGGTAACGGCATGCAACATATCGACTTGGAAGGGTCTGAAAGTGACAGCCTTTTCATAAAAGTCGTACCACGTGCATCTCAATTTTCTCGCTTGGTCCCATACTTCCTGAACGTAGGGATCGTACTGAACTATTATCGTATTTTCGACGTACGATCCGCTAGGTGTTGGGCTACCATATGCGGCGACATTATGATTTGCGGAGCTACTCATGCCACAACTGTTGAGGAATATTTCAAATGTAGCGCTTAAGTGACCGGTTCCAGGCTTTAAATGCATACACTGAGGATCGCTGTAAAATCCTTTAGAGAATATCATACCATAAAACGGTCTATCGAACTCAATATTGACTCGCATATGTGTCTTTTCGCATTGAACCTGTAGATGTTTGATTTTTGGGCTGTCAGGTGTTGTTAAGGGCCAGGGGTCATCTGTGTGGGCGGGTTGTAGCGGTGGTCCGTAAGCACCACCGCGATGCTCTAGGGGTAGCGAGGCTGAGTCCACTGGCGGTTCGCATGTTGCATCCTGAAAATAATAAAATGCAACATGTTATTTACAATCGATAAAGTTTATTATTTAAAAAAAGGTGGAGCAAATGTTTCGGTTTCTTATTTGTATTACTAAAATTATTTCTCGTTGTGAAATTCAAGCGCCATTAAAAGTGAGCCCTCACAACGAAGATATTTCCTACCGATACAATAAGTTTATTGCACCTTATCTCGTTTAACTTGAGCGGTATAATCGAGGCACACAATAATGAAATAAATGCATCGCTGGCTAAGAGCACATTCCGGCGCGCGGGTGCGTCGCAGTCTACTTCTCGACGCGCCATCCCCTCACCTAGCGATGTCTTTCCGACTTTCTACACTGATGGATGGCCCGTGCTACCGATTATGCTATTAATCAACGTAATTTTGATGAATACTACTTTCACGACCTTAGAATCTTGCGACAGGTACAATTTAAATAAGATTTCAAATGTGGTTAAATATAATTACATATTTATATTTCATAAACTTTCGATGTCTGCAATTTTAAAATTAAAACTAGATCGTATAACATGTAGGTATTATAAGATGGAAATAATTTGTTTTAATATTTTGTTTTGTTTAAATAAAGTACAGTAAAGAAGGATGAAGTTAATCCGGATGAAATTAATCTCCACTATGACTTAACCACTAAAAAATATGGACCTGACCTTTATCCTCTAAATTTCGATTTTTATCTCAATAATCTGTATACTACTACGTTTCGTAAATCTACTGGATAAAGTTTCTACAACCTATAAAATAAACGCTTTCAGTAACTACAACTTCATTGAAAACTAAACGGATGTTTTCACATAATATGTATGAGATTCTCATATTTCATTTACTGTGAAAATAATTAGAAGTGACAAGTGTAAGCAATAAGAATTATAGAGATACGGTGTGTAGCTGCGTACCGAGCGCATTTTCTAAACCGGTTAGAAATTACCCACTGCTCGAGTTTGCAAATAGCAAAAGAAAATGCTATAAAGTTGCCCTAAAGGGCGCGTTTCACAAGGCGTATTAATATCCTAATGTCTTTTAATGAATTGAAATAGACTTACATATTTATAAATATCATGATTTAAAATTAGTCTTCATCTATATTTATATCGCGATTTCGAATTGTACCTATAAAATTTAGAAAAGTGATACTATTTCTAGATCAAGTGAAACTGCAACGAAGCCGATTATTATTCGCAATTTCGTAAAGATCTTAACTGTGTATGATGCAGCCACTGTTCTATTAGTGGCTAACGGATAACTGTCCATGTTCATCATATGAGACTTGTAACTATAATAACAAGAACAGTAAATTACATTTAGCCATCTACGTGTATTTAATATTCTGCATTTCGAACAAAAATAGAGCTCTACTATAAAAAAAAAGTACGAAGTTATCTTAAAAAATTGAAAATAAATGTAAATTGTTTTGAACAGTCATGAATTATTAAAAGACTGAATTTGATATTGATCCAAGTCTCTCATGTGGCAAGTATTGGAAGGTACGAAGAGTGCAAATAACCGCATCCGTTAAAATACACTACAAAAAAACCCCTTTGCCAAAAAACGGAAGCACACCGTTGCACATGACCTAATTTCGAACCCTTTTTTCCAAAATTATTACTAAAGCGTCTTGAACACGTTATACATGCTTTCTAAATAAAACAATAAGCTTTGGTAAAACTCAAAGAATTTAGAACCACTTGGAAAGCTCAAAACAGCAGTTCACTATTCCCATGTTGTATAATATCTTAATAGTCTTATTTAGTAAAAATTTAAGTTATACAAAGGTCACAGAAAGCTGATGAGGTTGATGTATAAACATGTACGAATATTCTTGGGCAGAGATGAAAGTTGTTATGAATGTTAAATAAATGAAACCGGAATTTGCTTTCGTTCAATTTGTAAGTAACAAGTACATTGTTATTTTCATATAATGTGAGCTTGTAACAACATATTAAACTTTTACTATTATGTTCTTTGTAATATGTTATTACAACAAAGTACGTGTTACATATTTCATGAGAAAATCTTAAACCTTTATTTGAAAGAAATGAATTGACATGATTGAATTAATTAGTGAATGTTTTAGGTTAGTTTAAAATTATCAAAGCTTAATGCTTCGATCATTAATAACAACAGTGATATAATTTCAAAATGTTTGGCATTTATTTATTTAATTGTCACATAATATCGATCACTATTAAATCGCGTTATTTATTATGATATAATCGTCTGTAATATAATTAGAGTCACGACAGAAAATGAAATCGTCTGCACGAATCGGTTACATAATTCAAAGCTCGAAATTTTATCCGCAGTGAAAGTGATATTTGGTTATTGGTATAATCTGAGACTTACTTATCATCATGATCGTATATTTGTAAAACCGATAAATGAGAAATCGCTTTAGCTATCTCTGGATTACATTTTGGAAATTTCTTATTTTCACGTTATGTAAGTGGTTTTTTACTTTTAATTTATGTAATTTGTCTTAACACATTGGTATGTAATTTTTTTGCTAATATGTATTTTCTTTTCAAGTTAAAGTATCCGTATATATATTCGTGTCTGGGATAAAAAAATATGGATAACGCTACATTAAAACGTAATAAAGTCTTCCTATTGACGTTTTAATACCCTATATCTCTGGCGGAAAATTATTTTAAATAATAGCGATTCGCTTCCAACATTTCCGTTTGAAAGAAAACAGTTGTAAAAGTTGATGGTATAAGTTTAACGTTTAATATTATAGCGCGAAGTTGTCTGTGATTATTTATTTAATTAAATTTTATAGTAAAATTTGTTGCAAATGTAGAGCCTATTGTAGAAAATGTATTAATCTAATATATAACAGTAAGAAGAGAAATGCATAGCATATATTAAAGGTAATCTGATGCACAATATCTGAACATCGTTAACATAACAATGCAGTGACATTCCTGTTGAAATACAAAACGCTTTTATACCAAGTATTATAAAGTTTTTGCTTTGGTGTAGTACAGCACGGCGTTTGCAACTATATAACATTATTTTCACCGTATTAAATAAATAATTCACTTGTAATATGGACATGGACGATCTGCTATAATTCCGTTGAAGTGAAATCTAGTTTACGGCGATGTGAGAAAAAACAATGATGCTGCACTAAGTAGCATCAATTGCATCTAGTCCGCTAAAACGACGGTTAACTTGCAGTATATCACGCTATGTTTATTGTTTATCGAATATTTTGTTTTATATTTTTAATTGTTAAAAAATCGCCACAAGCATTGCACTACGTGTATACGGAAATATTTTTTACTACATTTTTTATTTTTTTACTAGATTTAGAGCCATTTTGTCGATTTTGGAGTTGGATTTAAAATAATTTGCCTTGAATAATAAGTGTTTTTTAAAACCTTTAAAATAATATTGTTAGCCATCTCATTAATATTTTAGATTTAATGATTTATCTATTGTTAGAAATATTCTTTGTTTTCTTGCCAATTTTCTAAGCCATTCGCTATGGTAATTTTGTAAGAAATTTCAAATTATATTATTTTAATTAACATTCTAATCATCCACTTTGCTTTAATTTATCACGGTGCATACTAATTTGTACAGATTATTTTCTCCACTTTACACCAAAAAAGTTAACAAAAAATTGTTAAAATACGATATGGTTTAAACTCTTACCTTAAAGAGGAGCGTCGCCAGCAGCAGCAACAGCCTGGTCCTCTTCATAATCGCGGTCCGGTCAGTCAGCGGCCTGCAACCAACGGAAAACGTTCAGGTGGGAGTAAGATGGCGCGCGCGGCGCTGCAGCAGCGCTATTGCGCGGGCGCGGGTGCTCGCATGGCGGCCGACAGCGAGCACTGCCACCACGCGAGACCCTCCCTTCCCTCCCCTCCCTCCCCTCTCTATCGCTCCCACTCCCCCCGGGTGACCCACTGACCGAGTGCAGCGTATACCGGAACTGCACCAGATGCATCTTTCACCGATACGCTCCTGATGCGATGGGAGGAAACCGCGCGCGGCCTTCACCTCGCGAGGCAAGGTCGTATTGATTAATTTTCAAAATGTTATGACTTAATTATGGCGACTAAAGTTGAGTAGATAGATTTTTGGGATTTTAAAAGCGATTTTTTGAGAATGATAAAAGGGTTTTGACTGAACTGTGCATATACTATAGCATAAGAATATATTTAGAATGATAAAATATAATGATATAGGTATTCATAGTTGTGATGTTATATGAATAAGAAGGTAAATAACCTAGCTAATTGAAAAAAAGTTCTTTGCATAAATAAATAAAATGTTAGAGCAAGAAGACAATTATCTTCACAATGGATTTCGGAAATGTGGATTATTCTTCTAAAGTGTGTAACTGATAAAAGTCTAAGTCCGTTACCATACAATTAAGCGACCTTGACCACTGACCAGTAGACCGTGATGAACTTTAAATTTTGGCACAGAATTATGTAACGTCGACCTCTATCAATAGCAACAACAAAATCATCAATCTTGCTAGGTACATATTATGTACCTGTATAGTACATATTATGGGCGGTTAATTAAATAATGAAATACATATGTAATTAAGATTTAGTGAACTAAAAGAGTAATTATTTATTTTTGGAGAGCAATTATCTAACGGTATCAAAGTTTTTCTTTCACTGAAATGTTTGAAATAGTCAATGAATTGCATCCTGCGTTTTTTACAACGAAGCGAATTGTGATGTTTTCTCCTGCGATAACTCATCAGCAAAAAGCTTTTAATTGCCCGTCACTTGCTTCATAAGGTTTTACTGAGCTAAAAATAATATCGTAGGCGTTTAAGAAACGACACACCCGTAGTTAGCCGGCTACGGCTACGATAGCGATTTCACCAGACTGCATGTTGTTAGAAAGTTCCATCTCGTCATTCGAGATCACAATCAAATGCATGTTCATTTCGCATTAGAGTGTGCTAAACAATTCCGTCATAAAAAATGATAATCGAAAATAATTTGGAAAATCCAAAAGTGCACGCCTCATAATTTTTTTTAATAAATATTTATTAATTATTATTTTTGTTTATTTAATAACAATTAAACCACATCGAATCAGACCCTGAAAAATGAAAGGGTTCTATTCCTGAGCATACTCAAGCGTAAGAGAAAAAAAAAGACTCGATTAGTAAAGTATTTCGGTCGCTATCGTGTTAACAAGAAAAAGGATCCGCACATACAGACACACGGACGTCCAAGACAGAACTTTTTTAAACTGTTTTTTAACTAGTTTAAATAACAAAAATGACATCAAAAATATCATGAACGTTAAAAATAGTGTTTTTTCTTAATATGTGTGTGTATGTATTATCTTACAAGTGCAATGTATGATACATAAAGACATTTTAAGTTTGAAAAATCAGATGTTTTGCGCGAAGTGACAGTAGTACCCACCTCAACGCTTCGCTTATGAGGCGTGCAATAAATCCAATTTTATTAAGAGTTCAATGTGAATGTAGCTAAATACAAAGCGTCGTAGCGGAGTGTAGCGCTAGGATCACGTACTTTCATGTTATGTTTAAAATTGTCGGACGTTTTAAAATATTGAAAAGTATATAGAACTAGATTTCTGCCCGCGGCTTCGCCCGCGTTTTAAACGAAAAACCCGCATAGTTAACGTTCCCGTGGGATTTTTGGGATAAAACCTGTCCTATGTGTTAATCCAAGTTACCCTCTATATTTGTGTTAAATTTCATTGTAATCGGAATACACATCCTCACAAACTTTCGCATTTATAATATTAGTAGGATTAATAAGTGTGATTCTAAAGTAAAACAATTTATACATTCCGCTATAACTGAGACCAATGAGATTGTAGCTATCTCATTTTTTATGAAGGCTTTGATACTCTCTATTGATATTCAAATAACCTATCTTCTACTATTAATAGATTCATCATTGTGAATGTACCTACAAGCTTGATGAGCAGTTAATTACAGTATACTTTAGAGCAGGCTACGTAAAAAATTCGCTACACAAAACCTACATACCTTTAATAAAGTAATTATTTTAATCGCCGGCGGTAATAAAAATTAAGGTCTATATTTCAATAACTGTTTTTCTGGTACAAGCGTATAAAAACTACAAATTGAGCTGTCAAATTCTATATGTAGGTATATGATTGAAACATAAGAAGGTACAAGTTACGCCTGAGGCTAAACACGAAGTTTAAATCTGAGAGTTTGGCTCTGATTACGCTGTCAAAACCCTCATTAAACTTGGCTTTAAATTTTACTATGCATGCTATAATAGTTCATTTATTGTCCAACGCCCAGTAAAACAGTGAAAGCTGCTCTAAATATTCGGTGGTTAAGTTTCCTCTTCTGATG
Source organism: Colias eurytheme (assembly GCA_907164685.1). NCBI lineage: Eukaryota > Metazoa > Arthropoda > Insecta > Lepidoptera > Pieridae > Colias > Colias eurytheme. The sequence continues at coordinate 29,952 of CAJQZN010040579.1, forward strand.
AATCAGTTGTCTGACAGTACAAATTAGTCAGTTACACGCAAAACAATTACCCTTGACATCTTAACAAAAGAACATCATGTTTTATATCTTTCTTATTTCTGCTACAATTGCAGTTATCTTTTGATTAGTGATTCTAATTCATGATTATATAAATTAAAATAAACCTGATTTATATGAGTGCCTAAGGACCTAAGAATAGAGCTAAGATATCTAAAACTGAGTTCTTTGAAAGATGAAATTCCAGTGTGGGACGGTAAAGGCGGATTATCTCTAAAATTGAAGAATTGGCAAGTTTCTCAATTTTATTATGTAATAAAAATAAATTTAAACTAGTACTAGACTTTTCACATTAAAAAGCTAAAAAAGAAAGTCAACAATTACAAAATCATCAATGCGCGTGATTTAACATAATTGCTGGTTTAATTTAAGCAAAGTCACTTTCAGCTCTGATTAGTTTTATTTAAATATGTGAGAGAGTATTGCGCCTCCTAATTTACTGCATACGATGTTAACTTTTACTTAATTAATTACGAGGAAAGTCAAATAACCAATGAGTAATTGTCTAGATGCTCAAAACAGAGCCTAAAATAGAAATTAAAAGAAATTGCTGTACTGCGCCTGCAGCAATAATAAACGAACGATTTCTCTCAAGCAAGTCATAAAAAACTGCAAAATAATCGAACGCCATTCATGCGTTTCCAAGAATGGCATAATTTGCCAATGTGCCTACGATAATATAACGAGCGAGACACACGTGCCATTGAATTTGTTCTACAAGCTTTCGTTTCTTATGAAAAACATTGGACTTCGCGTCATTTTTATTGATGTGTTACCAGTTACCACAATTTTCACTTTCTGGATGATCGACTATGTTACGATTTCTCATCAAGTAAGAGCATGTAATTCTAATTAAATAGAGTTCGTTTATGTGTACATATAGTTTAGTTGTATGTATGTATATTTATAGCGTAACTGTGTATTATCAATACATCGTGCATATTGATTTGTATATTTCCAACTTCGTGTTCGATTTTATATGACCACATTATAGTTTAGTACCTATATTTTCAAACTGTTGCAGCATCCATCAATCACTTACAAAGTATCCACCTGTGTGATTTGTTTATATTGACGCATCGCATCAAATTCCACGAAAGCGACGTAGGCTCAAGGTTACACCACGCAACACTTTCTCCACTACCCGCACCCGCAGTTCGTTGCTCTCCGAATTTTGCATCTCTGTATCAATGGTGAACTGTCCAACCTCAACATCACACAACGCAACTTCAAAAATCAACCTTACACCTATCACTATAGAGACGCTATTCACATATTCAAAAACAGCAACGCAGCGACCAATGACGGTTTACGTTCAATGCCCGTGATAATGGCACTGAGAAACGTAACGTGGCCCGCTTTCTCTTTTAAAATGTACATAGTCTTTCTCTTACGAGTACACGCCAAACTTGGCAGAGCGAGATGACTATATTAAAAAGCTTCGCAGTCGAAGCTGGGCTCGCTTTCTTCGCCGCACTTGGCATTAGCACATAATCCGGTAACTTTCATTAGTATGACAGTGAGGATTCCGCAAGCGAGCATTTTTTGCAATAGAACGTTAGCCTGAACCTGACCTTTACTACGTAATCATAAGTGTGTGTTTGAAAGTGACGAGGACACTTGATGCCGAAAATAAATGTAATCATTTAATAATTGAGTAACTTTGATATGTTTGATTATTTAATAATCAAAATATTGCTTAGGTTGCGTTAGGTATCGAATCTTGACCTAAATTCGCATTTGATGCAGTTTACCTTTTCAATTTGCATCATGTACCTATATTGTATAGGGTATAGGAAATTAATATGAACTTTTTTAGTTGTAATTTTCCATGGGAAATATTATACATTACTCTTTTGTCTTCTAAAATACCTTGTAGATATTGATATATTTTTATGTAACATTTTAATAAAAATATAGTAGAATTTACAAAAATAAAACAAAAAAAATTAACTGTCAAACAAATGAATCCCACTGTAAAAACTTAAAACACATTTCCTAATTGATAAGCACAGGCAAAACAAATCTATTAAAGTGAATAAAAGTATAAATTGCCTAATCACAAAAGTGGGTCACACGGCACACCGAGTCCGGTTTCCGATTCTCTCTTCCCAATATTTCCATTCTCGCGAACCGGAACTTCCGAGAAACCTTGTTCCTACATCAGTGCGTCCGACAACCGATACGGAGCTATCGTGTAACAAGCATTGACGAATAGAAAACGCATCCCGTCAAATCAACTGTTAATTATTGTCATCAATGTAGAAAGCAATCTAAGCCCTAAACTTTTTTCTAGTGGCTTGTAAGGTTTTTCATTTATGTGTACTTACCGACTTATTCTGGTTCTATACCTACATTAATCAATTTATAGAAACCTAACTATGACGTTTAGAAATTGCATCGATTTAGTTACAGATAATTAAGATCATAATACAAAGTTTAATAATGCTGGGTAACGAGCTTTTATCTTAGCATATGCAATGTTCTACGAAAAATAAAAAATAAATTATTGTTTATCTTGGAGAAGAAAATATAAATTAAAAAAAAAAACAAATTCTTTAAATAAAGAGTTGGTTTTTATTTAATTATATTTTCTTCTAATAAAGTTATGACATAACATAAGATATAAAGAGGAACAACGTTATCACGATAGTAGCCGCTATATACAATACACACAATTTGCTACGAAATTTTGATGACTATTTACGAGTAAAAATTTAGAGATTAGAAGTTATTGGATTGTGATCGGAGAGACAATTAATATAAATTGAATTATTTAATGTTAAGTGAATATTTATAGAAATATGTAGATAAAGATTTGAAAATGTACTATCTAATTAGATAAACATACCGTGCTATTATGAGCATACAATTACCTAATTCAACAAGTTGCACTAAATGTCTCTAGGTAGGTAATCGTAGCGCTAAGTCGTAGCGAGTTTTACCTTTTATTCGTCGATATGTATGTAAAGTAAGTTCAATTTTGGATTGCTATTATTACATTTTTCTTATCATGTATTAGGTACATAAAATTTGAGTGCTATATATTTATTTTGTTGCTTGAATTATAATTACGAAAAAAAGAATAATAACCAATTCGAGCATGGAACTCCACTCAAAAATCATGATCCATTAAAACTGAATAAAGGAAATGGACGGCTCATCAAAAATGTATGGAGAAAGTTGGTTTATGGTCTCAAGGACGAGTCCGTCGCTCCCGGTTGCGCAACACCGTGAGATAATGGATGCGCACGGACCCTTGACTTTATTGTGTCGAAATCACAATGCGGATGTCCATTTAAAGACAATGACTCGACAATATTATATTTTGGTAAGCGCTGCTTTCACTCCGATTCATATTTTTCGTTAAGTAATATAATGTAAGCTTTGATGTCATTAAAACAAGTGCAACCTACGCTAGAACATTTATCACATTGTAAAACGTGCGACCTCCAGCATGATCCTTCATTGGCCACTTTCACTCACATTCATGGGTATATTCTAAATGGACTCGCAGATGTATTACGTAACTGCGACCAACTCACTCGCACTTAGGTAATTATGTTCGGTGAAAGTGTTATATTTTTGGCAAAGAAATGTTCGAGAGATCATGATATATTATATAGCAGCCGTTTCCGTATGTTAACGACTGTTGCGTAATTCAATTTCATAAACGCGTTTTGGCTCGACGGAATCAATCAATGTTATGAATAAGCTTTTTTTGAATACAGCGTAGCGCTAAATTATTTAAATTACAATCACTGGAATGTTAGATGTACTGTACTGAAAATTATGTACTTATAATGGTTCATATAAAATTAACATATAAATGATGGAAATAAATAAATAATCATACTATAATTGAGAAAATTAAACCAAATTATTCCATTAATTATTCGGAATTCATGTTATTACTTTGTTACAACATTTTATTTGTTCAGTAGTGAGGCGTGAGTAAAGATTTATCAAATAAATGCATTTGAATGAATTTATAATTAGGTTAATACTTACAAATAAAATTCTCGGTGGCATAAATTTGTGTGTGCTTTGTAGAGGAGAAAACCTATAACAAGAAAAAAGTTAGATTAAAATACATAAAATATCTTTGTAAGAAAACGGGTAGGTAACTAGCTAAATACAAATAAAGAAAATTCTTATCTTACTATTAATATAACAATCATATTATTTTATTATCAACTTTACTTAGTATTACATAAAGAAAACATGGTCACTGGAGATGTCTAACCAAAAATTAAAGAAGATCGACATCACAGAAACAATTGAGAAAGTTAAATAAAATATTATACATTATGTCACAAAGCGGAGAATTATCAGATCTATTGTTTGGAGCTAGACACCTGTCTTACGTCGACAATAAGATACAACACAATGCTATTTTCGCCATAATTTGACTTCCTGCGTTGTTGCGGAAATATGAAAGTGAAAGTGCTTTCAAAATATATTTGTAACAAATTACCATTACGCTACGGTATTCAAATACAAAATTAAAGACGTGTTAAAACATCTATCATGTTGTCTACACGGAGAAACTTATCTTAAATGTTAAGTAACCTACCGTTAATAATAACTGATATTTTAAATGGTCAGTAACATTTCTTATGTGAATTTAAATCGGCGGCGTTTACCACCGAATTCATTCACTCATGAAAGTTAAACGGTAAACCATGATTATCTTGTAAAATATAATTATTTCATTAAACCAAATACATTTTATCGTACCACATGTTTTGATATAATGTTATCTAAATCTGATTAATGTTATAGTCGTAAAACAAGTGCGCACCCGTAAATACAAGATGAAAGTGGAGAAAACGCCATTGGCTTGCGAGAAATCGACCATGTAATAAATAATGCACTAGTTTAGAGGCAGCCCTTTGGTATGAGGTATTAGGAACCAGTTATGGCCTTCCAGTATAATCTATAGAGACATATTGTCAATAAAACTTACACGTCACGTTGTCATTGATTATGGTACCTATCTTTGCATTAGAAATAAACTTATAGTTATAGGTATCTTAGGTATCTTAATAGGTATTAGAAATTTAAATAATTTTGAAAATATGAGTTGGTATGGTACTTGTCAAACTCTTCCATATGAAGGTAGATAGCAATTTATAGATTTTAAGTTTTTATTTTAAAGCATCCAATAATAAATTTCTACGTGTGTTTATTGTAATTTTTATTAAATGATCTTATTTCAGGAGGATTTATAAGTATGTTTAGGTACATAGATTGAATTTGTTTTGCATGTAAGTAATAAATAAACATCTGTATCGTCCGGTTTTAGCATTTATAAATTGACAGCCTTTAGCTATAAATTGCCCTGATCTATACCTAAGGTTAGTAAAACACATTTCATGTAAAATATAGCTCGTAATGTGAAGGGAGAAACTTCCAAAGTGTCTCCAATGAAAGACAGGTACAGCAAAAGTGAAACCAGATCAATTTCCCCGCGGAAACTCATGCGGAGATTGGAAACGAAAACTTATAGGGGCTCTATCATCTCGTTAGTGACATTTTATACGGGCTCGTTTGCTATTGAATAATGGCCACATTGTTAACGTAACTTTCTATAGTTAAAAATTATGCAAGTTTTTATGACGTTCGTTATTTGTGGGATAAGTAACTTTTTAATGAGTCAGTGACAATGCAAGCTTTCGGGAGTTGTAGTAACATAACTAGCTAAAGATATCATACATGCACATGTATTTCATGAATTTTTATGTAACAGGGCCTAGGTGCCAATTAATACTTATAATAATAAAAGATTATGCGATTCGCTATGCAATTTTTATTGCGTTTAATTTGGATGTTGTAATTATCATTTCATACAATATCTTTGTATCTTTGTATATACCTACCTATTAAAATACTCAAAATTGTATTAATGCTTATTTGCATCGATAATAAATTCAGACCAAAAAAAATTGAGAAAGGTTCAGTATGAATCGAAGCAAAAACAATGTTATTTTTCTCAATATAATCAATTAAACAAGTGCTATTTTTATTAGTTATTCTTAATTTAATGAAAGCTTATTAAATCACTATAAGGAAGATGGATATGCATATTATATGAACATGAATAATGATCTTCTAATCTAGTCAACCGGGTTTATAACGAGTCTTGGGTCATTTCCCAAGCTAAAGAAAACTGAGTTCCACTTGTAAAGTGTGCCTTGAAACAATACCGAGGTGGTTCACAGTTTTGATGCGATCACAAATACGGAACAAGAAAGTTTTTTTCTTCCAGATAACGCATACAAATGTACAATGCTTTAATTATTGCTGATCTGATTTAGATTATGAACGTTCACTTTTTGTTTTGAGATGCCTTTTTGATAAGTGGCCCATTAATTCTTTTTGTTTAACGAGAACTCTGATTGATGTGTGCTGAAAGTTTATAAAGATCTTGCAAGAATTTGAAAAATCTTTAAGATTTTTTTTCTAGCTAACATTGTAAACGTCGCGGTACGTAGTAACTAGGTATTTTATAGATTACTAGAGGTCCGCCCTAGCTTCGCCCGTGGTACATATTTCGCAATAAAAGATAGCCTATGTCCTTTCTCGGGTATCAAACTATCTCCATACCAAATTTCATGCAAATTGGTTCAGTAGTTTAGGCGTGATTGAGTAACAGACAGACAGACAGAGTTACTTTCGCATTTATAATATTAGTATGGATAAGCACGACTAATTTGATTTGGATTTATTTTGAGCAATAAATCCGGCTTTTTGTACACATACAACAGAAGTATATCTGTACAAAAAGCTGGAATTTATTATATTGTACTTACTTCTGCTTTACATACTTTCCATATCTCTTTTCTATTTCTTTATATGAAGGTATATAAAAAGAATCGTATTATTTACACAACTAATAGTAAATTACTACTTCTGAATTGATTTTAATGGTTTATGTTATGTTGAATTTGTGTTCCTCCGGATTTAAAAATACATAAATGTTAAAAACTAAAAAGAGAACACAGACAGGGAACAGCCAGTATTTTCCAGACATAGGAAGAACAATAGCATCTAGAGACGTACAAGATGCAATATAGCGTTGCTCGGGCAATAAAATGTTAATTAAAAACAAATGCGTTTGTTGAACAAGTGAAGTGTTATAGAGATGGTACGGGGAGTGGCTCAGAACACTTCTGACACACTGACTCGCTTTCCTTTGCAACGCGCGCGGCGTAAACACGCTCCAACTAAACATCATATTTGAATGTAAATGAATGCTAACGTGGTAACTACTGATGGAATTGAATTATCGTTTTTATTTTATTGGCGCTAAAATACCTATACATCGTTGGTGAATTTAGCCCTATGCCATCAATCATGTAATATATCATTGAAGCAGAATAATTTCATTCGTTACTAATTGGATACCTACTTTTACGATAAACCTTAAGGTTTACTAGCATTCATGCTAGTAATTTATCTTGACAAGAATTAACAGAATGACTATTGCATACGCGTCGTTAACTGTCCAATTTCTTAAACGTTTAACGTTAATAATATTTACTGTTGATTACTCAAAGGAAAACCCTTTATTGCAGTTGAAGCAAAGCTTTCCTCTTACCACAATCACCGAAAAGTTCATGAATATTCATTCACACATATGTTTAAAACTTATCACTTTCTTTAAAACTACGCCACAAAATATTCTAACATTAATATTAATACAGTGAAAAGAAAAACACAAAATTATTTCTAGAAGATTACAGTTGGTATTCAGAAAACGCATCTAATTACAGTGCACTGAGACTTCTGTTGGAAATTAAATCTTAACACGCTCATTAATGCTTTCACCTTGTTGCTTCCGTTATACTCGAAATTTTAACTCGCAAATATGAAATCTATATGACAAGAGAAAGTGACGATTACATACTTAAATTAATAAAATCAACCACATGCATTAAGAAATTAATAAGCTTTGATTTCACACATTAGTTCACGTAGTCACTAGGTGGAATCCGTGTTGAATAATTAAAAACTCAATAGATCCATCATCCAATGTTGGTTATTTGAGAGAAAAAAATTATAATTATTGATTTCAATAAGAATTATTTTTTATTATAATTAATGATTTTAATAATTGCGTTTTCATTTATAAAATATGACAATAAATAATAATCTAAACAAACGCATATAAATGTAAGCTTAAACTAACTCTACAATAGTGTAAAATTATCAATTTGAATAATGTAATTAAAGCTCTAATCTATCCTTGACTAAAAAGAAAGTTAAAGAAATTTGTACAGTAGTTAACCGCGTTGATGTCTAATACAGGTAAATGACATATTTCTGAAAACCATCCTTACGTGATGTGCTACTGCAATTATTACACAATCACAAAGGATTTCAAAATGTTATAATGATGATTCAAAAGTGTGCATATTACGAAATATGTTTAAGTCCAAACAATAGAATGTTAGATCCTACAATGTAGACAATTTCACAAGAGCACTTAACTTCGGTAACGATATGTAGCTAGCTCCTGTATCCGCTTCGAAGATAACTTGAACGCAATCTACAAATTTATCTTTAAGGGCTGTCACTAGTTTATTTTAAATAAGTAGCAATTCATATGTCAATATGTACCTACATATTATTTTTCATATCCTTGGTTAGCCAATACTTTTCTTTTGAATTTTAGAAAATATAGATTTCCTATTTCTTATTTATTTTCTCATCTATCAATATAATGTAATCAGAACCAACAAGGTATGAAATAATGTCCTTTTAAGGTATCCCTTGGTAAAATTTTAATCCACCCAATACCTATATGCAAAATGTACCTAGATAATATACTTAACTGAACCGAGAAGAAACGCTGATACTTTTCTATAATATTACTTTTACATTCTTGAGACACAAGCTGTAATATTCTACATTGCAATTTTAAATAATTACAATTACATTTTTAAATGCCATAAGTAGTAATTTCACATACAAGAAATACCGCGATACACCTATAAAATGCGTGTTGTGTGACGCTTGGCCCACTTTCCACATGCCGGGCCTCATATCGTTTCTAGAGAATCTTCTTGATCTGATAGCTCTTAAGTATATAAACATATAGCCTATATTAGAATAAAAATTATCACTCATGGAAAAATGTAACAGCTTCGGTATTTTTTCAATATGCTAATGCGCTTTTCAAACGTCGCGGATACGCGAAAGATAACAATTTTAAGTGATGTAAGTGAAAGTGAAATTATGCAACTTTCTACGTTGATTGGTAGCCTCAATATTATTAAGTAATTAAATTTTGTTTCAAATTGTATATCGGTAATTCACACATTTACCACACGTTTTTTATGAAATGTTAAAACTCTCCATAACCGTATTAATCACGATGTAGAGCTTTTGCAGCTTCACACATAACCGTATCTATATTTTAATAATATTTTTTTTCACTGTTTTATCAGTAGGTACCGCATAAATTGATTGCAAATAAATAACTCATTAAAACTTATAGCTTTTCCCATAACATCATTTAACACATCCACACTGAAGCACACTTTCGTTTTTACATAAAGCACAATCCGTACCTTTTCAGGTGAGCTTTCAATACAGAAAGAGTCCGAAGAAACAGATTCAGGATAACACAGCGAGCTACCGATCACTGTTCCAGGTACACAATCACAGATCAAAATTCACAGTCTGAAAATTGTATAGTTCGTAAAGTGTCACTTTCGTTTTCGCGAGATGCACGCGCGGGTCCAAAGTTAGCGAGCGGACTGGTCGCGCCCGCCGGCACCCGTTTCGTTTTATACGCGTGAAAGTCGCGTCCGCACCTGTGCTACCACTGAGCACATATCCCGGATCCGGCGGTTTTGGCGCGGATTAACATTTTGAAACTATGACGACACATGACACAACGGTTGAATGAATCCGCGTAAGCGCGAGTTATGCTATCCTAAATGGGGAGATGAACTTTTCGTACATTCATAAATTCTTATTTTTAGAAACGGATTTTGTTGATCGTAAAATCAGAATTTTGGCTTAATATTGTAATTTGGAAGCGAATGTGGATTATACTTAGTGTATATTTTATAAAAAAAATAAGTATCTAATTATTAAAATTGTACGTAAAGTAGTAATATATAATTAAATCAAATTATTGATTTCAAATAGAAATATAGTAAGTATGTAAACTTAATAACATATTAAAGATAATTTGAATTATGTAGTTTAATATCAAGTAAATCAAAAAAATCAAAGATAACAAACACTTATTTATTGTAAATTGTGATATTTATAAAATTTAGAAAAAAATGTTTATAAGAAAAACTAGAGCTGAATACGACGTGCATTTATTTCGGGTTTCATTAATTTTGTATCTAATTTTTTCTCAGTTACTATTAACATACGTATAAAAATTTAACAGTTTATCAGCTAAAGCGTTGGATTAAGATAATTATGATTAGACAATGAAAGCAAGAGTTCTCTTATAAGCAAAGAAACGGATCAAACGATAAGAGAAAACTTTACTCAGCTAGTAATGTCTTTTCTGTCATTGTTGTACATTTCATTGACACGAGCATTTTCTAATTTTTTTCTACACTACAGTAGGTAAAACGATGTTTAGACGCTATTCTACCACAAAAGATGAATATAAGATGTGTATTACTATAAGATGTTATATGTAGTTAATAAGATGTGTAACAACAATATAAAAATGGCATATTGTTATTTTATAGGTTCTTTTGAATCTATAAAATAGCCTTTAGTTTAGATTTTCCTTTAAATAAATACTGATAGTAGCATTTTTCTCTTCTTGATTTAAAAAAATCGATGTTTATGAAACAAATATGAAATGGGTCCTCACATCGAAAGGAGATCTTAAACAGAAAATTATAAATAATACCACATATTATGTTGCTTCGGAATGCTCTATGAAACTAAAAGTGCTCAGTACTGTGAGGCTGGTTAAATAGTGATTATATCAATGAGAATTATTTACATGATTTATAACAGGCATTCCTATTTTTGATCTGGCTGAAATTCATACAACCAAACACATTATTTCAAGGGAGCATACGATACGATCTAGGAACCTTTCCTTGGCTAACTTTTTTCTTATAAATATCTTAATTTTGACTCAGATGCTTTGCTTTCAGTAGCTTTGTCGTCGTATGTGCTATTGGTCGGCAGTTGAGAATAGTACCTACACAAACAAATAAACATACCTTAGCCATTAAATATTAATTCAATGAGAATATCGTCTAAACTATAGTTTGTTTTATGTAAATGATAAATCGACGATGAAGACCTTACCATAAGTTATATCTACAAATATAATATTTATTTTACGTTTTTGAATACAAAATTGATTGATACGAGTATGAGAGAACTTTTAAGCTAATTGAACAATAGGTTTCTACAAATAAAGAATAGTAATTGAAAAGCGTCGTACACTATAATAACTGGTATATGTATTATCTCCATATCATTCAGACGCCGGCGCATGTAGAGATCAAAACAGAAAGTAATGCTTGCCAAATTCGTGCACCTCACAATGGACAATTTATTCGATTTCACTCTTTCCGTCAATTTCATATTTTTTAATGAACGCGAGCGAACCGTGGAAGTTCTTTTAATGTGCATAAGTAATTATAATTAATAGGATTTAAATAAATTTATTTAATCTTACTTATCTATTTATAGATGGTAGCCTCAAGTACATGGTAGCCTCATTATAAAATACAAATTTGGATAACATGATTCTCGTATGATATTTTGGATTCATAAGTGAATACAAAATATTAGTAGGTTATTGTAACCTACTGAGTACAATAGTATTACTTCAAATCGTTTGAAAGAAAGCAGAGAAAAAATAAAAAAGGTGTCTACGTAATAATTTAAGAAAATCTGTTTTGATTTCTTATGATTTATTTTTCGCAGAGTAGGCCGTAGACTTGCTAAATACCAACGTGAGTTTTGTGATGGTTCATGGTAGTACAAATAAAATGCATAAGCAAGGTATCGAAGTACCTTAAACAATAGGCGTTAACTATTTATTATCATAAAAATGTTATGTGATAATGGTTTGGATTCTTTTATTGCTTCACAAGAAAACTTATTTCGTGCATGAACTTCAGGCTTATGTCAGAGCGAACTACGTGCCTGTAACTTTTTGGACAAAAGTTTATGCAGAAGTTTGGCCGTAGACTAGTAAATAGATTTAGTACCAAGCAAGCTCGTTAGTAAGTAAGTTACATAATTAAATCTCTCTTGCTAATGAAATCTTCTCTCTAAAACATACAATCGGTAAACTGTCACGTGAAAATCATAGTTTCACACAACCTTAGACGACTATAATGCCTATATTATTAGCATCCCAAAGCGGATGTGCGGAAAAATGTGGATTATCAGTTTTCACTTAAATTATTGTATCGCCGCATTTCGCTCGCAGATCCGCTTTGCATAACAATAGTGTGTCACAGCGCAACGTCACACAGCCACTTCGAAATCGGGTTATATTAGTCATTGATAAAATGTGCCAATTTACATAAGCAGCTTATGTTATCTAGCTCATTGTGTGGAAGCCGCAAGTGCCTACCGAAAACAGAACAATAATACATCCACTAACCTACAGACGACATAAAGAAACAATAATATTTATTAGCATTTCTATTCAAAGAATTGTTGTTGTTATCTTGTTGGAAAACTTTCATAAACTTGACGTATGGCACTTTCATGTATCGTTCTTGGCGCCTTACCAGCCTGAGTGATTGAAAACCAATAGCCTCTTTCAATATAATCATTGAAGTTACGGTAAAACAATATTGTAATTGTGTCTTATTCAAATTACGACTATTTATGAATGCAGCGTGATAATCTTGAACCCATGTACTCAGACATTAAAATTAAACAAGAAAAAGCGTATTTTTGTAGACTCGAGCTAAATACTTAAATAGTCGGTAAAAGTACGAACGGTAATTGGGATCAGTTTTCGGATTTATAATGACAATATATCTAGTAATATATCGAGTATTTATGGGTGTCGGTGAAGGGCTATCCCTTGTGTAAATAAATTATATTTCGAAACTGATATCATTAATATTGATATTACCACACCACATTTAATGCCTTTGGATATATCCCATATATATCCAGATGGATATATTATCGAGTCATAATTATTATGAAACTAAATAAACACACCAAATAAATAGTGGGTCATACAGGACGTGCTTCGAAACCCAAGATATATTTCATTGACCCTTTGTCTAAAAGTATAAGTTATGTAATACATGCGTCACAGACAGTGAGGTAGACTGTTTTGATTCAACGTTTAGCAAAGCGGACTCTGGTGGAATGAGGGCGGATCTTATTTCATAACACTAAGTCCGGAGATGCCTTTAGGAAAGTGAAAGTCTTGTATGGCTAGAAATAGACAATAGTGCTAGCAGTTTTAGAAGCCTTAGTCATTTATGCTAGGTACTCAATAATATTATATTCATAGAACTTAATGTAGAAACAAATGTAGGTATCTAAAGTCTGAAACCATTTAATATTAGTTCAATAAACGACGGAGGCTTTTGCGGGACTGAAATGTTTTGATAGTTTCAGCTATAAGGAAATAGGTGTCATTTCTTGTTTCGTAATTTAGCTACAATACTAGAACAGTTGCATCAAATCGACCTCTTTTTTGGCATAAAGATTGGTGATCATAAAAACACAACCAAATCAAACGTTCAAATGGGTTTATCTACCTATTTAATCTTATTAAGAAACGGTCACATATATTATACTCTTTATGACTGTCAATTTTATATTTTATAGCACGTAAGTCATTCATTGAAATCCATGAAATTGCATTTTCACATAACTACAAATGTAAAACCACTTTCGCCGCAGCGAGTATGCCTTAGCCACAATATGATCTCTTGATATTGTGTGCAGATTAGTTGTGTTTATGGGAGGGGCCAGTGCTTTGTTACGTTTTGGTTTGCGTACATTCGTACATGATACAACATGGGTAATGACGGTACCTGTGTCGAAATTTATTCATGTTAGATAATGAGGATTTTGAATTGAACAACTTTGTTATTGTCCAAACGATCAAATCGACGCAGAATCGATTTTTCTGTTAATTTTATTTAATTATCGTTTTGTTTCAAAATCATCGAATTCCCTCGTTTCAAATAACATAAGTAAAAGTAAGTAAGTTAAGTAAGTAAGTTAAGTTAAGTAAGTAAGTTAAGTTAAGTAAGTAGGGGAGAGGGGGGCACATTTGAACACTTTTTAAATAAAAATTTTTTTGTCCCGTATGGTATGACCAATCAAGATTTATTTTATTTTAATATAAGATATGGGGCTTATACTACATAAAAAAAATTATATTTAGTTATTTTGACTTGCTATAGTTACACAGTATCAATTTTTAAAAAACTCGATTTTGTTCAAATGTGCCCCGCGAATGGGGCACATTTGAAACCCCTAGGGGCAGTTTTGAAAAACTGGAATAAAATGGAAACCATGTAACTTAGAACATAATCAACAATATATTTATGTTATTTGTAGCTAATATTATGATAGTATACTGTCATTTATGTCTTACAATAACTATTAATTAAATAAACTTATATAAAACTCTTAACAGCCTGGGGCAGTCTTGAACAAAGAACACGTTATTTTAACCGAGATCAAATTGGACATTGCGAAACAATATTAAAAATAATATTCATAAGTAACTTAGCAAATATGACATTTTAAAGACGCTTAAATCTATAATAAACAATCATGACAACTAAATGACCACAAAATATAATTATTAAAAATGCAAACCACATCAATACTTTGATAGTTAATACTACCAAAATATTGTTTGCTGCGATAGTTTTCATTTTTTGGCGTTATGTTTTCCTTAAATTTTTTAACTCTATAAAATAAAGTTGACGGTTTTATGTTAAATATCGTAGCAGCGGTCCTCAACTTCATGCCATCATTGACAACATATGAAACAGCTCGTTGGGCATCTTCTTCGATCACATCACTTTCTTTTTTCTTTTTATAATTTCTTACCATTATGACTGTAAAGTAAAGACAGTAAAAAATGTAATTACTTACTTAGTAAAAGGGTCAGCTTTACATGTATATGTGTATGGGGCAGTTTTGAACATGTTATTCAAAAGTGCCCCAGTTATTTTGATCAAATCTGCCCCAATACCAACCTTCACAAATAAAAAATTTTGGACGTGAAAGTAACTTGTGTTCAATGATCTCATATTTGTAAATACTTTGTCTGTAATACGTGAAACACTATAAAATAACAACAACTCGAATATAATACTTACGTTTTCAGTAATTTGCATTTAACCAAAAAAATATTTGTTTACTTTCGTCTCCGTCAAAGTAACCGGCAATATTTTCGCAAAATGACACTGACATAGACGTTAGTTGAAAACTGACAGATGTGTAGTTCGGTGTTACCAGTATTAAAAAGGTGATGGAGGTCGAAAACAGTAAAGGATGCGTTCATAAATCGAATAATTCAAAACTGCCCCTGTTCTAAACTGCCCCCCTCTCCCCTAAGTTAAGTAAGTTAAGTATAACATATGTAAAAGCATGATATAAAACTTTTAGATGTATTGACGGCCAATAAGTACTTATTTTAAGTGAAATTAATTTCAGTGTTCAAAATTCCTAAAAATTATCAATATTAGTTAATTTCATTTTCGAATAACATGGGACTATTAACAAGGTCCGGACGAAGACACTACTAGAAAGCGTAAAATGACTTATACACGCAGCTGTCTATGAAAGAAGTGGATTACATCTTATTTATTCTTATAACAATTTTGTAATAACTGATTTTTATAGTGGTAAATATAAAGCCAAACGGTAAAACAACACGACGAAAAAATTATATAGAGGTTGCGATACGGCAATTCCAAAAAATGCCGGTCAAGGTAAAATCGCTAGTTCCTTGTTTCGTAACATATTGCTGTTACAGTAGGAATCTCCTGCGTGAATCATGAAATAAAATTTATAAACATTATGCAGGCTTAAAGCGGACGTATTACACAATATCTCTTTAAGTGCATGTATGTGTATTAAGTATTGTGAGCTGCAAAAGGTCCTGTCGACGTAACAGCTGCGGCTGACTCATTGTTGAAAGTGAAAGTAGCACATGCTCGACCCTATTCGTTGGAACCATAACATCTATTCAATTAAGTAATTTTTGCAAGTCCTTTGTCGGTATGATATTATGGGAAAACAGAAATGAAAATATATTACATATATCCTACTTAGGAATTTGCAATTAATAAGATTGACCTACTCGTATATGAAATAATGTCTATTCTTAATAGAAATTTAAAAAATGGCGTTAATAAATTTTCCGAGAATCCATATTTAGATTAAAGGTGCATTGAATTAAACACGAGCAGACTTAAATTTGCATTTAGATAGCACAGCATTTCTCTACAAATGTAACACAATATTCAGCTTCTGGATTAATTACCTTATAGAATGCGAATTCTATATTTATCAGCGGCACTAAGATGTGTCTATGATAAGAAAATGCCGTAGGTACTCCTGCGCATTTCCCGTAGCGGAACTAGCTTACTTTCACTCTTGGAATAGGTTTTACGACAATTATTTACGCCTTAATGTGCCTTTTATAGAATGAGATGTATCCGGCTGATAGTCGGTGGATTAAGTGAAATTAATTAATATTACATCTTAATTGATCATTAAATAAATAGAAAAACAGATTATATTAAAAACTTTATTATTATTATGAAATATTTGTACCCAAAATTTGTTTTAAAAGTTCACATTAACCTTGCTTCACTGCTTGACTGTAACTGTAAGGTCGGATCGGACTTGCTTTTCCTTGGCTATCGTAGAAGTTAACGAGTTGCTTGACCGTTCCTGGACCAGGAGTTGTAATGGGTTTGGCAGCAGGGCTGGGATTGACTGGTTTAGGTTTAATTTGGTTAGGAGAGGGTCTAGGAGCGGGTGTAGTCGGTATAGGAGCTTGTTGAATACTAGGGGTCATTGGCTTTGCTGTTGTTGGGCTTGGGGCTGCGGGTTGTGGCGCTGGTACTACCGGTGAAGGGCTTTTCTGAGGAGACGGGGCACGGTTAATGTTAGGAGGTGGCGCACCTCCGGCTTCCATATTAATGAAGGCAATGTTCGCATTCTTGTCTATTGGCGCATACGTTTTACGACCTGAAAGATAAATGAAGGAAATTTTAACAGAAGTTAGTCTTAGATTGTTAGTTAGGTTAAGTTATATGAGGTATATTTATTCGTAAATTACTCGATATTTCGATTCATTCGTTCTAACGCTTTCCTTATCTCTGTGTAAATAAAGTTACAAAATCAATTCGTTAAACATACGTAAGAAGGTAATATTTTGAGAAGAAATCTTTTAAACAGTGAAATAATCAAAAGAGTACCCTAATTTAAATATGGACGAATATAAAACAAAAGTTGACATGGGATGCGAAATTTTCTAAACATTCAACTAATTTGCTGACTTAGATTAAATCTACGTATATTTAAGAAAGTTGAAATTCAACAGAATACTCACAGTGAACGTAACAAAAGGCTAGAAACAAAACAAACGCGCACAGCTTCATGTTTTCACACCGTGGCTCACACGTACGTCTTGGCTGTGTATAATATTATAAGTACTAATATTTAAGGAGTCACGATCAATGCTTTAGTCAAACGTGTGATGCGTATATGTCGGGGCCGCGTCAGCCTTCTCCAATCACTGGTCAGATGTAAGCAGCGGCCGCACGATTGACCTTTCACAGCCGCGACCTTATGATATCGTTATTCTTAGTAAACATTGAGATTAAGACTGTAGGTAGTTTTATATTAATTGTGCACTGTTTTAATAACAAGTCAATTTTATCTTTAGATATAGTTAACTTCTTCATTCTTGTCAATCCATACTGTTAGTTATTACTATTATTGGATATTTATTATTAGGGTTTTAAAGACTTTTTTCCTTACCACTTCTTTTTCGTGCCTAATTAAAAACAAACATATATAAAAATTTACATTATCTTGTTCTATTTTATTTTAAAAATAAAGGAATGTTCCCTTTCAGGATTTGTTATCTCCAGTATTTCAAATACCTACTGTCCCTCCAGCGCCCATGAAAAATGTCCACCCAGTATATGTATCTGTATTTGTATTAAATCAATATGTTGAAGCGTAATAACAATCATTCACAAGATGAAACTTCAGCATTCATGTGAATTATGCTTATAATAAGGCTAATGCATATTATTGCCATTTTAAGAATGGTTGTTTTTCCACAATAATTATCGTTTAATAACCAACGACGTATACAAAACATTCCAAGCAAATTGATGATAATGACATGCGTTTACTTTATAAATCTTGGTTAGTATAAGTTAAAACGATATAAGCAGATAATCTTCTACATCCTCATATGCAAATAAATGGTAATAAAGCGATGTGTATCAAATAACGACTACTGACATTATGCAGGAGTTTACGCGAGATAATATGAATGTGGCGCAGAGTGTGAAATGATAGTCTCCTTAATTATTGATTAAATGAAAGAAAGATAAAACATTTATTGCCACATAATAAATAGCACCTGAACAGCGCTGATTTTCAGTCTGTTTAATACCTATATCTATCTATATATTTTATGCTCACAGTAAAAATGACATGGTAAGGTATGACGGATAGAGGTTTTAATCTCGCATTCACCTTTAACATTTCAATCAATCAATTACAACAAATTACATCCGCTCTACATATATATATAAATACTGCATGTAAGTACATAGGTACATAAAAATTAAACTTTGTATGAAATTAGTAGCTATCTAAAACAATTGTTTATAACTAATCATTGGGCATTGTCAAGTACGGTTATTTTGTACAGTTCTTTAACAGCATCGGCAATCGGAGATGGTCGAGATGATGCATAATACATAAAGCAAAATACGATTTTCCCCCATCACGCAAGAGTTGCATTGCAGGTGCGCGCTCGCCTGCGACCGTCCGCGGCTCATGATGTCTCTCCGTAACTGACTTTCTTTTACACTCACATGGCTGATTTTCGAAAAATTCACTCTTATTATTTAATTACCTACTTTCTACATAATATTTAATTCGGATGCGACTAAGATTTGTTGGTTTACATGGCATTTTAATTATATATCAGTGGCTTTATATTTTCTACTACATATATAATATGTAAACTTATGTGTATGAGGGAACGTTATTGTGAAAACGGTTTGATTGAAAAATTCAAAACATCTTTTACGTACCTAACTAGTATTATAAATGATATTCACAACTTCCAATTATTAGGAAGCAACATACTTATAATAATTCAAGGCGAAGGTCGATTTTGTTTACCGGACTACAAACTAGCAATTCACATTACCAATTCCCCGCAGCTCGCGCGCTAAAACTGGAAATCCGCAGGTTGAATCTCAATAACATGTCATATCTCCATCGTCCATACACAGTTGGAGGTGACGTCAGCCAAAGGTCGTGCAGTATCGCCTCCTAGCCGCGGCCACGGAGATCACTAGTACGCCACAATCCGGCTATACTCAACGTTGCGTATCAGTCCAAAATGAAGTTGACTATTATATTGTTCCTTTGTTTCGCTGCCTCTCAGGCGGATGACATAGCCTCGGCCGCGGGGCAGATATTCAACAGCATCCTGCCGAACTTAATCGGCAACTCGGTAACTGGACAACAGGGCAACACTGCCACAAACACGCTTCAACAAATCGGCACAGTAGTCGGAGGCGTAGTGGACTATGCTAAGAAGAAGAGTTATGAGGAAATGCTCAAGCAAGTGCAAGACTCGACAACAGACGAGGACCTGCTTCGCATCAGCGAGGAGATGTTTAATTCAGATATCAATAACGCATTCAATTATATTCAAGTCAATTTGCAAGGTAAAACCAGTCCTCTGTCCAAGACTGATGAGGCACAAACCAAGTAAGCATTATAAAAAATAGTTTCTTCTACCAATGTTTTAATGAACGCAAAACTAATGTGACAATAATTGTTGATAATAATGATTTATTGTTATTTAATCCAAGAAATAGGTTACCTACATATTATATTATGTTGAGTGACCTTGCCCAAATTAATTATCGATTACTTCGTTTCTGAAAATTATGTGGGAAATGAATAGCTGTTTTTAGATACCTATATAGAACAACATACACAAGTTTGCTATTAAATTCTAAAAGGTGTAAATGGAATACCTACTTTTCGCCACTATTACCAGATTCATGTGCGATTTGCGTTCATTAATTTATGAAAATGTTTTTTTTTGTTCGAAATTAAGCAATTAAAAATCAATTGTTTCTCAGTCTCTTGAGCGTGCCCGAGAATGTTTGGAATGGGCCGACGATAAGACCGTTCGCCGCTTTGTTTGATAATTATCACAAGAACGTGATTAGGCCAGAGTTCGTAACACCAAATGTAAGTAAATTATCATTTCAAAATAACTTAACGAAGACAATATCATATGCAATATTATTATTATAGTATGTTTGAATTTACCTAATTGCGATTTCAATTTAGGTAATGCAATTTGAAATTACGTTAATTATTATTTTTTCTAAAGTTTAATTAATTGGTATACCTAGACCAAATTGTTCATGTTTTTGTTTACAAAAAATGTATGTACAAAAAAACAGAAGTAAAACTGGAATTTAATTTATTACAGGAAGAGACGGAACAGGTCACTTACATCAACACTATTCTTGCGACTGGTCCAATTAGGACTTTGATGAATTTCCTCGTTAGCAAAGGTAGGTGCAACCTACCTACCTCTACTAAGCTGTAGTTTGCAAAAAAATCCGCGCTTGCATATTCAATTTTAATTCTAGTACTTTTGACCTCGGTATGAGCCGGTTTTCCTCATAATTTGAAACATTTTTCATTGATGTTTCGCTCCTATGATCGTATGGTGATATTATACAGCTTTCAATATAATCAATAAGCAGTTCCCAAATGAAGCACAATGATCATACATTATAATGTATAGATTACAAATAATATCTACTTTCAGGTCTGAATCAAATGAACGAATACAATGAGCAGGTTGATATTTTAAAGAAAATTTGGTTCACAAAGTACGCTCGTCACTGGACCGGCCTTTGCAAATGCAGCTGCGCTTTTGAAAACATCTTCATGGCTGAACTGAAGTCAAACGATGTTCTTGGTAAGGTCCTACATTAAACTATGAGTTAATCTGCATGAACTAACATCTACGATTATAATAATGACGACAGTTATTAAGTTAGTGGGTAAGTACCTACCAACTAGTAACAGGAAACAATATTATATTACTCGTAGAATAAATATTATGTTCATTTTTATAATTTTTGTAGCCAGAACACTTTTCTTATAATAGAGATTATCTGGTAGGTACAACGAACCAACCAATAGATCCATAGGTACATGTATTTCAATCGCTTGTGTATTATATTTATTGCTTGTCCTTAAAAACTATACTAATTTTATTCATGTTTCGGGTCTCCACAGCTGGTTGTTCTTTGCTAAAAGAGAAATGGATCATAAAGCTAACTACTTGGGCTACATAGATAAACTCGACTTATCTGGAGTAAGTTTTATAATCCTAACGAAGTTCCTGCTTATCTTTATCCTAATACCTGTTTAATATTCAAAATGTTACTCTTAACTATGTCAAGCCATTAATTATATTGATACAATATACATATTAATAATAAGTAAATACAACTTAGTACGAATAATTCTTAATATCTGCTGAGTGCTGCTATATTTTTTAATCTGAGTAGATACCTACCTATTGGTACAGATTATTCTTTCAAGCGAAAGTGTAATAAAGGACGTTTCATATCTTTTATCATTTCCGAAAATTTGTATGAAACAGCGCATGAGGAATCCCTCTTTTAAAACAGTCCATAGGTAACTGCGAAAGTACCTAGGTAGTCCTTAGGTATCATATCATTGAGCATCTGAAGTTTTTTGTAAATCTAAAGACCAAACCTCTTTGCCATTGCCAAACAAAACATGGACCAGTTTTTCGTGGTTTTTTATGGAGGTAGGTAATTGGCATTCGTGTTAAGTCCTTAAATTATATTTATAAACACAATAACAGACATGACTCAAGTTTGATGACAACGATGAATCGTAATACTGTAATGATCTCATTGCAATGAGTTAAATAGGTTCTCTACCTGCCATGTATGATGTATCAGAGTAAATTTACAAAACGCAGACGTTTAGGCACCTACATACAAAACATACACATAACACTTCATCACATAAAATATAAAGAGTATGTTTTGTGACAACATGAATCACGTAACGAGTTCGTTAGAGGGCATTTTTATTAGAATGGGACACAAACATTATGTTGAAAATATTAATTCTATATATTTGTCACTAATTATATAATAAATGCGACGATTCGTCGAACATGAACACAATAAGAAAGTTGAGTTTTTGTGTGCAAATATTTTGTTGATTAAAACCCGCAGTATTATTACAATTATGTGAAAGTTTGTGAGGATAAAAAACGCGAAAGTGAAAATTTTCATAGATAAATTAGTATAAATATAAATGTATGTAGGTAAATGGTCGACGTAAATTAAATTAAGTATGAGATCTCTTTAAGTAAAAAATATCGTAGGAAAAAATAACATAACATTTCTGGTTGGCTTTACCAGAAAATGTATCTTGTGACCTGATGTAGGTAGTCAAAAATTACTAGGTATCCAGAAAGTACCTACTTAAAATAAAATGGCGGCCATTATTATTACATAACTACTTCTTTAATAATAATCATCATCACTGTAACCCATTTTTTATTTTGCTTAATCATTTTACTTATTATTTAACTTTTCTTCTCTTATAGAAAGGCCTGATTCTCAAGCAACATTCAATCCTGAGTGAAACCAAGGATGCGCCAGAAATCACAATGTTCGTCGGCACATCACCAGAGCTAGAAACCGCCTTGTATACTCTGTGCTTTATGGCGCGCCCTGACAGGCCGTGCAAGTTGCGCTACAACAACGTACCATTTACCATTCAAACTAAAACCTTGAAATCTGATAATGTTATCCTCATTGACACTGCATACCCTATGTACTAATTTAAGTTTTTTAACATCTCTTAAAATAATAGATTATTTATCGATACAAAAATCAATTTTGTAACTTAGAATGGTTACCGTACAATGTTATATAAAATGTAATAAGATATATTTTTAATAAAATACTTAATAATACTTGAACTTTGTATCATTTACTTTTTATACCTGTTTCATTAGTTTGCACAGCTAGTATTAGCAGAATGGTCAATTTACAATTACTATTCTCAAACATTACAGCCTCATTTCTAGCAATTTCTCATAGTTCATTGAACCCAAGTAGGTAAAAGAAAATGCAGCTATAAATTCATAATGCATTTTAGATTAAATTATTTACTACCTAGTCCACATCATCTATCACAAGCGATATAAATAGATCAGAAATTGGAGCTTGATCTACTACAACTTAAGTAAGTATGCATATTCAAAAGGGAAGTCTACAATCTCCATTGACTGCAGTTTAATTACTTTCTGCGAAAATCAAGCAATGTGGGTCTGTGGTAGAAAATCAGTGAAAAAACAACATGTTTATACGCAATGTTTTATTGTCTAATTAGATGGCACAATCATGTTATCTAAGGTCACAAACTACGATCTATTGCAGCGACATGAGATTAACTAATAATAGAGTAAAAAGGAACGCAGATTTAAATGTTTTACAAGCACAACTGGAGATAAAAATATAAACAATAGTATAAACATTGACGTAGTTACATAATTCAAAATTTTTAGGAAGTTCTTCTTAAGACTAAGAAAACGATGTAAATATGTAGACCTACTGTAATGTACATGATTCTTCGTGACAATAGTTAACAAATATATTTGGAGTATAACCAATTGAGACTAAAAAACAATCCTAATCTATCAAAAACAATAAAAAATAAACAGCCTATAATATATACTAAAACATAACTGGCAAGATCATTATTTAACACATTGTATATGAGCTATAAGATTTTAGACACTGGCATTAAAAATCTACACTTATATCGAATATCTTCGAAATAAATGCTTTTGAACAAAATACAATAGACAATTATTTTATTCTAAGATAGGTACATATAATTTTAAATGAAATCATAATAATAATTTTAATCAAATATGAAAAAAAGGCGGGTTGCACTCCGGGAGTGCCGGCAGAAGTGAAAACTTGATTATTAACGTTGAGCATGTTTGATATCCATCCGTCTTACGCTTTTTCGATCAGGTCACGTGTCCTGACGCGAGTTTAAGATTTTATACCCATTACAGAAAAAGTGCTCAACGCCGCTAAAGAAGTTTTCACTTCAAAAAACATAATGTTTGTTAGTTAAATGAGTGATTCTTATGTGATATGTTTGTTTAGATTTCTATTTTTGATCGCTTAATTATATTTGTTTTTGATAATAACAACTGACTAGAATTGCGGCAGATTAGTAATAAATTAATTAAAGATAAAACAAATAATGCCAAATCTCTATTTACATGTTTCCGATCTTGATATTTTTATACATAAAACGACTTAATAACGAGTTTAGGAAATGCATTGAATAGGAAGATAAGCGACAACATAGGAAAGTTCAATTAAATATAACACTTAAATAATATAAATTTAAGATAGTATCAAAATCTATGAGCAGATAGATATGGCAGGGACTATACATGAATATAATTTAATATAGACAATCTTTACGTTTTTTTTTCTATATTTATTTAACAATCTCATAAACAAATTAACGTTTCATTAGGTGTACTTTAGGAGGCGGGCGGGTTTCAAGACAAAAAAAAATTAATAAAAAAAAATTGTATCTAAATAAAAATGATCAAAAACCGTATCCTTAGGTCTAATATCAAATTACATTGAAATATTTACCAAATTGATTACATTAGATATATTAACATGATCTTTTATATAACAGTGGCTCTTTTATCACGGTTTCGATATTCTTATATATTCTTATAATAAAATATAACACTTTCAAAAAGCATTTAAAAATCAATAACATAAGTAGACATAAACAAAAACAATAGAGTATATGTATTTAGATTCGTTGTTACACTTATTGGGGTTACACCCGTGGTAGCTGGTTAACTTAATTATTAATATGTACAATATTCCCAGAAATACTGTGCGTGTCCATAATGCAAATCATACTGTTCGTTAATCTTATTTGCATCTTATTCTATACGAAATAAGAGCCATATTCGTGTGGCATGACGCCACGTCGCGGGTAGAACGTGTGTGTTAGGGAGTAGTTGAGTAGATTCCTTATATTCGAGGTGTAAATATCGGCGAAACGGAACAAGCGCCTTGAGAAATATGTCGGGTTATGGTATGTACGGAAAACACTACCGAATTGCGGATTGAACACTGATTTTGTGGCATTTCTGAAATTAAGTAGTAGAAAAATTGAATAACGTAATTTGAGTACATAATAGACACAAATCTTATTTTAAAATAATTTTTCTATGCAAAATGATAATCTAGTATATTATCTACAAATTACTGTGCTTTTTAATGTATAAACAAAGATTACGAAAATTTTTGAACTACACAAGTCGCTAGAGAAATTTTTATTTTAATACGTAGGAACACTAACGACATCTATACTTCGAATCAATGTAATGTTAACTTTGATGTGTACTGAAAAAACAAACTTATTAAATTTCCTTTTAATCATTTGAGAAACTCAATTTCACACTTTAAATCCTTATGAAACTTCCGTTTTTGTAAACAGATAGACAGTCATTTATGAAAGTCATTAAAATTATTTATAAATTACCTGAGAAAATCTCTCTCAGCCATCCATTTTTCGATAACTTCAACTGCTTCTGGATCTTTGTAATCCTGATGGTCTTCAATGAGCTGCGTCAACATTTGCAACCAATTGGCGTTTTGCTTGAACGTTTCCGTGTTTAATGTGTTAATCTCGTGCTAAAATAAGAAATATTTGCTTAGTAATTATATCTGCCTTTATATAAAATGAAAAATAATAAATGGTATGCTTTTATTTTTCTACCTATCTATTTTATTATCACTACCAATCAAATTACCTACTTCCAACTGAAACGTCATCATTTTGAAACAATAACAACTAACGCACTCACGAATTATCCAGAGCAAAACTCTGCTTACGCGTGTATTAGGCGAAGTTTTCTAAAGAGCGATACACTAACCTTGAACTTTGCTGCCACGAAATAAGGTGTTTTTTCCGATGACTGTTTTATACAAAGCCACTCTGATACTTTTGACGGCTATTAATATACGATTGTGAGTGTAGTTTTTTTATAGTAAATCAATCAATTTATTTTAAAAAAATATGTACCGTTAATTCATTTATAATAGCTCCCGTCCTCCAACCATGTTCCAAAGTGACATCAGCCAAGTCGCTATATGGATGGTCACCAAAATACAACACCTGGTGACCACTCCACCCTGTCAGGTCTTGTAGCTGCTTTACTGTGCCCTGAAAATAGACAAATATTTAGCAAATAGTTTGAATGCATTGCAGCAATGCAAATGTAGCCCACTCATAATAATGTAAATCAAATGGTTTGGTTGTTTGTTTATTACTTTTTAACACATATACTGAACGGATTTGACAAAAATATGGTACATAGATAAAATACCTACTTAATCTAACTGCGCTTGTCTTGCAATTTTCTGATCGATTTCTATTATTTATTTTTATTTCCCTTTCTTTAAAAGAATCTGTTTTGATAATAATTGGTGAATTTATAAAAAGGTCGGTGGCGACATTCGAAAGTTTTACGCGTAAATATATTTTGACGATTCATTTTAATTTTTATTGATATAAAATTTGTCGGCTACATTTTATATAGTAAACCATAACAAATGAGAGTGCTTATTAAAGTAATTTTGCAAATTGAAAATGAATTATACAATAATATTATATATCTTAAGAAATATTAAATACGTCCCTGAAGAAACAAATACATATTACATAATATTATAAAACCACACCATGTTGGTTATCTTCCGATTCAGGTTTCTATATCGAATTACAATATGAAAATTACAAAGACGTAGGCAGTTATATTTAATAGTTCATCACTACATAGTATAAAACAAAGTCGCTTTCCCTGTCCCTATGTACGCTTAAATCTTTGAAACTACGCAACGGATTTTCAAATTTCAAATTTATTCAAATTTATTTATTATTAAACATACATACATACAATTACAATTACAATTTATTACAATATACAATTAATATTCATGTAAAATTATATAATTATATAAATAAAAGGCTACCAAAACAATTTATACAAGCCAATGTTTCCCTAGCTAGGTTACTGGGCAACCTGTGTTTAGGAGAAACAGCTTGCCTCTAAAATGAATTCACAAAAAGCCTCTTAGCAAATACTTAATTATAATTAAAATTGGTTAGAATAGAGAGTAGAGAAAAAAAAATATGTATAAATTTAAGATGTGAGAATGCTGGTGTGTCGTATGAAACTGTATCGTATGAAAGTATATATCGTCGCTGCGCCTGCCAAATTCCATATGTGCATTTTTTCATTTTTTCGTTTTTTCACTAAACATAATCTCCGTTTCGTTCTGTATGTGATGATAAAATCCTTTTTGTGAAATTCCATTTAGAAAGAAATATAACAAATACCGTATGTATTTTGGCCGTTTAGAAAAATTCGTATGTGCAGAAATGCACATAAAGGATTTGCGTTCCGTCGTCAGTCACCCACAACAGTGCGTCGAGAGGGTGCGTTGTGGTGTAAACAACATTATTAAAATAGTTTTATTGTGTTAAAACTAAATAAAAGTGGTAATTACTTACTAAATTTACTTAAATTGTGTTGTTTTTATATAGTACCGTAAGTAACTTGTCAATTTAAGTTCCTAAACATTATTTTAACCTAAAAAATAGTCTTGTATACCTATCATATATTGTTTAGTTATTATTGTATTTATTACTAGAACATTATTACAATAATTTAAAATATTGTAAGTGATAAAAGTTACAAAAGCTTCTGAGTATTTGAGTGTGTGATTGTTTTTGAATTTTTGTTTTTACCTCACGTAAGTTTTGAGCGTAGGTACCTAACTACGTTTGCAAATACAACGCTTATATTTACGTATTAATTATACGTGCCCTAAAGTGAGGGCTACGTAGTGAATGTGCATATTATTGTGTTAATGTAATTATGTTTGTTTGTATATTGGGTAATCACTACATATAGTATAAAGCAAAGTCGCTTCCCGCGTCTGTATGAATGTATGCAGATCTTTAAAACTACACAACGGATTTTGATGCAGTTTTTTTTTTAATAGATCAAGAGATAGGTTTATATGTGTAATAAACAGTATAGGAAAAAGGGAATTGTTTTACTACGAATTTAACGCGTGCGAAACCGCGTGCGGGCAAAAGCTAGTTACGTATTTATGTACCTACCTACTCTTTTTGTTTTTTTTTTCAGGCGATATGACTTTTAACCCATATGCACGCAAACCAGCGTCACGGGGACAGATGCTTGTCAATTTAGCTAAAGGAATTGGCAATAATAATACAAATGAAGATTTAAATGTGCCTGATTTGTTTATGTCCAATAGTTACGATCCTACGCAAGGCCTGCAAAATTCAAATTTAAATCAAAATGTCTCCAACATAGAACAAAACTTATCGTCTGAAAATATGGAAACTAGTATAATATTTGAAGAACTAAAAGACGTTACATATGATAAACTTCTTGATCCTTTCATAGATAAGTCAGAAATTGATCTTATTACGGATAGACCAGAAATTGATTGTGGTATTCCTGAGATCTCGGACAGTATTAATAAAAGATATATTCTTGATGAAGTTACAGGCCAGTTAAGAGAGGATACGAAATTATTTGAGGAAAACTTTAATGAAGATAATTACTACTTGGATGAAAAGACAGGAGAATTAAGATTAGAAAAAAATGCTACGATTTACAGAAATGAAGACTTTTATAGTACATCTGAAACTGAGATTTCGCTCAGTGATGAGGAAATAAGTAACAAACAAAGAGAGTTTAATAAGTTGAACAGGGTTACTGGCAAAAAATATACAGGCAGAAAAAAGAAGTGTGACGAAACGGGTGTGAAAGCAAGTTATGAACTTGTACCGAGACCTAGAAAATATCTTAAAGAAAAGCCATGTGCACATTCTTGTATTTCGAAATCTGACAGAAGCTATTTATGTGGATTGATATCGGAACAAAAACGGAAAGCTGTATTTGATTATTTTTGGGGCTTGACTACGTGGGATGCGAAAAAAGCTTATTTAAAAACACTTGTTCGACTGCGTCCGGTATTAAGAAGACGTAAAACTATGAGTAACTCAGAAGATGCATCTCAAAGACAACTGGCATATGACTACTATTTTACAGACGATCAAAATGTAACTGTGAAGGTATGTAAAAGCTTTTTTGTCAGCACCCTTAACATAAATAGCGATACACTGTCAGAATGGATTAAAAAGCTGCAGGATAACATAGTAGAAGGACAAGATTTAAGATCTAAACATGAAAAACGGCAATCTATGATAAACCCTCTCCCAAAAGTTATTAAATCAACTACTGTCAAAGAATGGCTAAATTTAATTAATAAAGTACCAAGTCACTACTGTCGCTCCAGCAGTACCAGAGTTTACATAGAAGACACTTTTGAATCGAAATCCCATATATTTAGAGTTTACATTGAGTGGTGTAAATTGTGTGTAAGTGGTGTGGTCGCAAAATGTTTAATACAATATTAGAAGAGGAAAAGATTTCCATTTTTAAGCCAAGAAAAGACCAGTGCGATGTATGCACAGCTAAAAAAGAAGGCAATATCTCAGAGGAGCAGTTCGCTGTGCATATTGAAAAAAAGAAAGAAGCCTACAACGCTCATATTGAAGCTCGCGCTATGAGCTCACCCGAGGTGCTCGTCCTGACTGTCGATGTCCAATCTGTTCTCCTTTGTCCAAAGATGCTAGTGTCAGTTCAATACTATAAGCAAAAACTTCAGGTTCATAACCAGTCTATTTATGTTAACAATAATAGAGATGTGCACCTGTATGTATGGCATGAGGGAGATGGAGGTGTTACGGCTAACGAATTTACAAGCTGTTTGATACATTTTATTAAGACTCAATTAAACTTTAAAAAAATTATAATTATATCAGATGGCTGTTCTTACCAAAATAGAAATAAAGTTTTGTCATCAGCTTTACTAAAATTAACAAAGGAGACTAGAATGGAGATTGAACAGATCATTTTAGAAAAGGGACATACAATGATGCAAGTAGATAGTGTCCACTCAACTTTAGAGAAAAAGTTTCGTCCCCCTATCTATACACCAACTGATTATATTAGTCGCATGAGGGAAGCACGACCTAAGCAACCGTACCACGTTCATCATGTTGATTATACTTTTTTTAAGAATTATGAGGATGACATTTGCATTGATTCCATTCGTCCAGGTAAAAAAGCTGGAGACCCGACCGTAAATGACATACGAGCTCTTTTATATAAAGATGGCAGTATCTTCTACAAGTTACGTCATCCCGATGAATGGAAAATCCTACCTCAGCGACTTCGTGCCAACAACCCATCATCTGTTGTTAGTCGACTTTACAACGAGCCCCGTAAAATTGATAAAACCAAATATGATAATCTCCAGTCTTTAAAACCTTTTATGCATCGCGACTATCATGCATTCTATGACAACCTTCATTACAAGGAATAAGTAACTGTGTACCTCAATTACTCAATTTAGGAATTAAGTTTATTTTTGATAGAAGTATTTGAATTGTTTTTTTGTTAAAGAGATTTTTATTTTTTTTCTAAAGATATTTTTTAATATAATGCTGTGGTAACTTTTAGTTATTTTATTAAGTGTGATCTTAATATAATAACTAAAAGTTAAGTAGGTTTATCACTGATCTCATATTATTTAATACAATAATTGTTAATTATTCTATATAAGTATACTAAATGTAAGTTGCTAATAGTTCCTACTCATTTCGTTGTATTTTCTTACTTATGATAAGGTAAAGATCACATAATGTTAACCTTAAAATTGTCATAAGTGTCACATTGCCAAAGCCTTTATGTGTAATAATGCACATCCAACATTATTTTGTATGATTGTAAACCAGTTATGTGCACATTTTTGCAAAAAAAAATTGTAGCCTCTTAAATGACTGATAGTTTTGGCAACTTTTGTATTTTTATGATATATTAAATAAATGTCCATGTTGTGGTATCAATAATTTTTCCGAGTTTTTCATTTTCAATTCAATAACATGTTTTTTATTGTTTCCCAAAACCTTACAAAAACACTTATGGAACTTGGCAGGCGCAACGACGATATATTTGTGCGTGTAAGTGTGTGTGTGTGTGTGTGTGTTTGTGTGTGTGTGTGTGTGTGTGTGTGTGTGTGTCTGAAATATTATAT
>CAJQZN010040580.1:0-11998 GCA_907164685.1 Colias eurytheme
TATAGACATGATAGAAATAGATTACATGATGCACATCTATGGAATCAAATTAGAGCTCAAAAAGCTATGTCACAAGGCATCAGTCCTGTTATCATTGACAACACAAATATAGAGATATGGGAGATGGATCCATATGTTAAGGCAGCTGTAAACAATGGTTACATTGTGACTGTTGTAGAACCACAAACTCCGTGGTCTAAAAAAGTGCATCAACTTGTTAAGAAGAATGTACATAATGTTCCCTTTTCAAGTATACAAAGGATGTTAGATAATTATCAGAATGGTATTACTGGTGATATGCTTGTTTCCATTTGCGGAATTAAATATCCAGCAAACCTCACACCCCCTGTTATGCGACGATTTCCGCCACTTCCAATAGAATTGCAAAACAATATTTCAGGAACAGAAACAGATGCAAGTTCTCCCAGTAGTACACCAATTCAAAATGATGCAGTAAGTAGCAATGCATTGGAAGGTGCTTTGAAAAATGCCAGCTCAATTCAAAATGAAAATATTGAGGACGGTATTTCAGAAAGTGCAATTGGAAATGTTGCATCTAATTGTAATTCAGAATTGCAAACTGATAAATTATCAACAGATGTTGAAATGGTTGCCCAATATACAGATGATAAGCAAGCTAACGTGAAGACTAAGACATATGCTGAGTTTAAACAACAATTAGAAAAATTTGAACAAGTTGAGAAAGCTTGGGATAATGGAGAACAATGGGAAGAAAATATTCAAGAGGCGTCATCTTCACAAGCAAGTCTACCTTCTGTGTCAAAACTCTCAAAGCCACCAAGAAATAGAGAAAAAAGAAATATCGAGAGACCAATAATATCTTTAAATCCAACTAATGATTGGAGTCAGTTGTCACGGCTTCCTTCGTCGAGTAACAGCTCTCCAAAAATTGTGGAAACTACCACACCAGTAGTTAAAAAGACATCCAGCTCAACTGGTTTTGAAATTGGAGATACTGATATCAATAGTAAAAACAATCACTTTAAAGTGATAAATGCTGTACCTAGAGATATCAATATTTTTGTTCCAGACAAAATTGAAAAAATTCCAGACCAACGAATGTTTGATAAAAGCACTTCTACTAATAATGAACTCATATTGATGAAACCAATAAGATGTCAAAACGAAGAACAACATTTTAAAGCTTTCAGGAGGATGTTTAGCCACATTCCATCTGCTGAATTGAGAGATATATTTGAAAATTGCTGTGGGGATGTCAATTGGGCTGTTGAAATCGTTATTGACGGCATGGAAAATAGACAATATCCTTTTTCATATGAGGAGAAAATCTCTGATGATGAAGATGACGCCATAAATATCGAGTCTTGTCAATGTCTCGCAGCTTATAATCTTATACCTGATAATCGTCCGTCGATTTTAACCGAGAAGGAAAATGCTTTAGTTGAGAAGGTAATTGCTGAAAGCAGTGCACCGAGTTCATCACCCAAAAAAATTCGTAAAGATATTCCAGTATCTGATGCGTCTATTCAAATTAAACGCCAAATTGAAAAGAACGTTGTTATTTCTGATAATCACTATTCGCAACACTGTTTGAAAATAAGGAAGTCGCGTCGGGGAGAAAATGATGAAGCAGGAAATGGTGATGAGAATAATGAAGATACAGTGAAAATTGAAAATTCCCAATTTATGGGAAAAGATCAAGCAGTTATAAATGATAATAATGAAAAATTATTCAACAGTGAAAATTTTCCTGATATTAAGGAAGGTAAATATAAATTTAAAAAAGGAATCTCTCTCCGGGGTGATTCAAACCCAGCTGAAGACATGGAAAGTAGTCTAAATAAAGATGAGTATAGAAATACAAATGATAATCAAGATAAATCTTATTATTTGGAATATAGTGATCAACCAGGTACTTCAAAGAGCACAGAGGTACTTGAGGATATAACTGTTCCAAGCACATCAAAAACCAATGATTGTGATAGTGATTTTGACGACGATGATTGTTTCGATGAGGTTGAAAAAACTGTTAATATTACTATTGGAAAAGAATTTGTCAGACAATTAGATAGACTTTTTGGACGTGAAGATATGCAGTATCCAGACAGTGTTTTACCAAAGATCAATGCTCCTATATCATTGTTAAATAAAATAAATGCACTTTGGATGGAATCCTTGACACACCAACTAGATCAGGAGAACAAACAAACCGAAGCTATGATTCAACAGGATGCTGAATTTGCCAGGTTATTATATTATTCACAAATATTGTGCTTTATTTAAATAACAAAATTTCTTAAACTTGCTATATCCATACTAAACGGTTTTCTTTAGGATTTTTCGTTAACAGGGAACTGGCAGATAAAGAGGAGGAGATGTTGCTTGCCGGAAAAGAATCACAATTACCATATTTTAGTGAAATTATGGATCTAGATTATGCTCTTTCGTTGTATCAAAATGAAGTTGAAGAATGGCTCAACAGCGAACCTCGTACTCTAGCGGATAAATTAAGTAGAGATAAATTGTTTGATTTATTCCCTGATCTGCCCACGGATTTCTTGTTAAATGCACTGGTGTCTAATCATAACAGATTCAACGTCACTGTTGCGGTATGTGGAACAAAATATTATATATTTAACTGTAAGATATAAATATTTCATGTATTTTGAATTTTCATTAACATTTATCTTATTATGTGTCCTTATTTTTTGTAATGAAATTTAAATGATAGATTTAAGAAAATTAAAATCTTACATAATATTACAATATTCAGTTACTTAAATTATAAATAAAATGACGAATCATACTATAAGTGCTCTTTTTAGCTTGTATTGTATTAATTAATATTAATAATGTTTGCAGGAAGTGCTCTTATCAATAGGTAAAGGAGACATTCTCAACGAGACCAATGGCATCGAAAAATTTCTTCGGGACAAAGCATTGGAGGACAAAAAAAGAATTGAAGAGCAGCGTACCGTAAGAATTAAAAAGTTTATATCATATCCTCAAGTTAACAATAATAATATTAAAAAGAGTAAAGATTTGATAATTGATTGTTAGTTCGTAAAGTTTTAACTGAAAAACTACTGAACAAGTTTGAAAAAATTCTATGACCAGCATCAAGCTACATTTTATCATGTTTTCATCTCGGATCAGCGAGACGAGTCGATATTTTTACATTTCACTAATACTATTAAACTTTTGTGTTTTATTTTATTTTAATATGAAATACATAAGTATAAATTGATTGTATTACAGGCGCTTTCTGCAGAAGAATGGCCATTGTTACCAAGGGATGGGTTAATTACTATGGAAGAAGTGCAGCAGTACAGAGACGAAGCTGCACACCAGTTAAAATTGAGGCAGAAGTAAGTAATCTTAATTGTTATTATCAAATTACTTTGAAAACTGTAAAAAAAAATTCATTCATACATTTTTAATATTATAATAATAATAATAGTTTAAAAAAACTAAAAAACACGCTTTTAGTTCGGTTTTCTATAAAACGCGTGTTTTTTATTTTTTTTTAACTAGTATTTATTTTATCAAATTAGTGTATTGTCATCGGTCCTAAATAAATCTACAAAGTTTGAACGAAATCTGGCCGTTTAAAGTGGGTCAAAATCGCGCCCAAAGAAGTCGGTTACAAACATACAGGTGAAGCTAATATAAAGCGTGTAATAATAAAAATATATTGATATTGAGCCCATATACATTCCCTGTAGGGATTGAACACTGTAGGGACAAGGGCCTCCAATGAGGGTATAGGCCATAATCCACCACGCTGGCCAAGTGCAGGTTGAAATATGTATGTTAAATTTGTCATGACATCGAACGTTCGATTCTACATGCCGGTTTACTTTCGATGTTTTTCGTCATCGTTAAGGAAGGGTGCTTCAATGTTAATACGATTTTAATTTTATTGTTTCAGGAGTTACCAGAAAGCGCAAGATTACATGCAAAAAGGTTTATTCCCGGCGGCCTCGTTTTTCTCAAGGGCTGGAGCGTATCACACAAAAATGTACGAACAGGCCAATAGTAAAGCTGCCGTGGCGCTGGCTGCAGTATGTACATTTGTTGATTTTTGAAGTGAAAACTTCTTTAGCGGCGTTGGGTATAAAATCTTAATCGCGTCAGGACACGTGACCTGATCGAAAAAGCGTAAGACGGATGGATATCAAACATGCTCAACGTTAATAATCAAGTTTTCACTTCTGCCGGCACTCCCGGAGTGCAACCCGTCTTTTTTTATTTTTTATAAACATAAGCTTCTCATTTTAGTTTGTTTTTCCTATATTCTTATCTAAAAAAAACATCTGTTTATTTTTTTGGCAATTCGTTATATTTGATAGGTAATTTTCTTGAGTTTTTTTCCTTGCTTTTCCTTTTTATTAATATTAACCTGATTTGATTTGATTTTTTTGTGCAATTATGCCTTTTTGAAAAATAAAACAAACTCAAAGTAAAACTTGAGAAGAGAAACTTCAGAAATTCTATTTAAAACGACTCCATTGCTTTTCCTGTGAAAATATACCTTGCTGATCAACTTATTCGCTGTATAGATATAAATTCTTTTTACACCGTTGCCATTGCTTTTCTTTAAAATGTGACTTGATAAATGTCGTTCGATAAAAATCCATAATAATTCATTACTTGTTTCAGGTGAACGCCCAACACTGCAAGAGCAATGCGACGTTGGATTTGCACAGTTTCCATGTGCGTGAGTCGATGGAATCATTGGATTTGTTCCTTGATATTCACATACAGAAATTGCGGCAGATCAAAGGCAAAAATGGCGTCAGATCGTACACGTTGTATTTTATCACCGGTAGAGGGTTGCATAGCCCGAGTGGCCCGAGAGTGAAACCGGCTTGTAGGAAACGCCTGAAGGAGAGAGGATTGTCGTAAGTATATTTTATTAAATGCAATTTATGAAAATAAAAAAAAAAGATATCAGATGTTTTTTTGCGTTTTTTACTATCTTCTATAATATAAAAATGAATCCCAAAATGTGTTGGTAAGCGCATAACTTGAGAACGGCTGTACCGATTTCGATAATTATTTTTTTATTATATTCCTTGAAGTACGAGGATGGTTCTTATGTAGAGAAAACGTAAATATGTACCACGGGCGAAGCCGGGGCGGACCGCTAGTTTTTTATAAAACTTTTATACGATTTGAATGATGGTTAATCGAATTTAATAATATTTGAAAAAAAAATGATGACGCAGGATAGTCTTTTTTACCAACCTGATTTTGCGTTTTTTACTATCTGTATATGAGTTGAATAGCAGGTGATAAGAATTTGTGTTATTTATTTACTTATATAATATTTATGTATTGTATTACTTGATAAGTTAATTGCGCGTTTAAATACTCGATCTATTTTAGGAGAGATTCAAGTTTGTTTATACAAATATTGATAAACATTGTCGTTTAAAGCGAGATAAATATAACAAAGCAGTTTATACCTACTATTTTTTTCTAGACTCCCTTTAATTATCTGAATTTGAATGCAAATATGCTTTAATAATATTTCTTTTGTCCCTTGCCTCTTGTATTGGTACGTACGTTTTTTAGAACTTTTCAATTTTTCTGTCAAAAATGCTGGCGTATGTTTATATTTTTTATGACTTTGCGAGCGCTTATGCCTGTCCTATGAAATGCTCCCCTTCTTAAATAGTGTATGTAAATAGATTGATAACTTACTACAAAACATCAATAATAACCGACTCATACAAATAAATATATTTAAGTTTTATTGAGTAACTTAAGTTAATGTTAAAATGCGAACTTGCAAATATGGCGATAGTACTTTAGCGATCATATTTAACCGTAGTTTAGTATTGCAGTACTATAGCTATACATAATTTTATGCACATAGATTGTTATATTTGTAATATATTGGCTTGCCTCATCAGTGCATCGTTTTAAATAATATTTATAAGTATCTTAACTTTTTAATCCAGTAATATTATCCAATGCCCGCATTATTACCATATAATACTTGTCCAAATGCTCTATTAATAAAGTATTTGCATATTATAATGCATTGCGTTTAACTTTTAAGGCTAATGAAAATCGATATTATAATTCGCTGAATTTTGGCAGTTTGAATACAATTATTTGAAAAGAGTTTCATTCATATTGATAAAACTGCTAAAATGTGTTACTTGTTATTTTGCCTAATCTTCAATTTAATAAAAAGGCAAAAATAAACATTCACGATTTTTTTTGCCACTCGTGTATCTGCGCATGTGTATAATACACGATTTTTAATTTTAAATAAATAAATTATCGCTTTTCAATGGCCTCAGTTTTATTCTGGGGATTACCATTATGTTTTATAGCAGTATTATTGCCAGTGTGGAAAAGTGATGGCGCTTGACGAACTATATATTTATTTATTTATTTTGATTTATTTCAGATAATTGCAATATCCATATCTTGTTACCTTAAAACTATGTTAATATTAAAATTACACAAAATTATTAACAATACTATTTTAAATCACAATGTGCTTGAGACATGGATTTTAACCCAATGTCTCAAGACATTGCTTTCCCATCTGTCCACGAAGAGAGATAGGATGCTGCTGGATATAGTGTTGTCACATTCCATACTGGAAATAATACTGCTTTATGATATCATGGTAAGGGGTAGTTCCATAAGGCGTGGTTGCTTTTCACACTGCCCTTTCTTTTCAGCTATTACGAACTGAACCCAGGTCTGCTTGCTGCTAGAGTGACTCCTCATAACCTATTGTCTGACGAGATTGCTTAGCGCAACCGAGCTATATACCGTTGCTCAGCCCTTCCCATAGACATATACATCGGGGAATATGTTTGGGTTGATGCGGGTGTTTTCGCTTCGTTCTTTTGACTATATATACTGTGTAGTGTTATTATAGTAAGCAGTGTTAATCTATGGTGTCATAAATATCATTGTATGAAAATTGTAGCTGTGTGACGTTAAAATTCTTAGTGCATCTTTTGGAATGACGTATAGTTTAATGAAAACTCTACTTGATTTAGCCGATTCGTAGCTCACTTTGTCAAGATGTTATATCTATGTATCGATAGATTATACTTTAGTAAGCAAGTTGTAAAAATTGTAAATATCTCTACTTTTAAGCTTAAGTTCATTTTGTATGATATTGTTTTTATTTCTTTGCTAGCGAACGAAATTATAGTTTAATGAGATTGCGTGTGATAAATATGTGATTGGAGAGATATTTTTGGAAAGATTTGTGGAGTATAGGGTAGGGTATCGTTGACTGAAGATTCATACTTAGTATGAATGTCATAATGGCCTTGGGGAAGCCCCTAGCTATTCAATTGAAATACTTACAAATGAATATGATTTGGTATGCTTGTGATTATAAATGCTTCTTTGTTGAACGTAATTGGAACTTGAAATGCAAAATTGTTATATATTATTTTAAATTTGTTTATAATTAAGTATGTTTTGCTCAATTTGAATTGTCTTTAATGATGTATTATAGTATTTTAAGGTAATATAAGAAGAATTAGTATGTAAGTCGCAGATATTTTGAAATGATATTATTTAATTAAGAAGAAATTAAGCTATAATATTACTAAAATACGAATTTCAATTGAATTTTATAAATATAGAGTAGGTTACCATTTCTTTCATCAAGTTACTTATTTCTTAGAATATCAATCAGAAAATTTGCAAAAAATTGATATCATTCCTTACCTCAATATTTTTTTGTTGCGACGCTTTTAATGCACGCAAAAAACATATCAATGTGACAATACCATTTGAAGACTTTAAAAGATTCAAAAACTTGTTTCTTTTTATTTCATATTTTTAATCATAGGCAAAATTTCTTTCTAGCTTCTGAGGCCGTATTATGACCTCTTATTTCCTGACACTTTACGCCGTGAATTAAAGGGACTGGCAAATTCATATGATGAACGCAATAGCCCTGAAAATATGAATTG
This sequence comes from Colias eurytheme, assembly GCA_907164685.1. Taxonomy (NCBI): domain Eukaryota; kingdom Metazoa; phylum Arthropoda; class Insecta; order Lepidoptera; family Pieridae; genus Colias; species Colias eurytheme. The sequence goes on from CAJQZN010040580.1 coordinate 7,950, forward strand.
GCCAGTCAGTTCAAGTCACGGCGTAAATTGTCTGGATATAAGAGGTCGGCCCCTGTAGATACATAATAAGTCGTGTATATAGTAATGTTTAGACTTAAGAGTTCTATAGACGAACATCTGTGATTTTTTTTTAATTTTTATGCTGCATGCTCATTTGTATAATATTAAATGGTATTAGTTTGCATCTACTAAATAATCGTTACGATTTATGTTTTAAGATGTTGGAATTATTAATTATTACAAAGTATAACTACATACATTATTTTCCTATACGCTCTGTCCAATTTATTTAAGCTTTGAATACTGTCCGTCTTAAATACTAAACAGAATTATATTTTAATCTAATATAAGTAAGGTTTTATACAATTTAAGTATTATTAATACAATACTAGTTTGTCAAGATTTACATTCAAATACCAAACATATTATTCCTTGTAGTAATTTAATATAGATATAAGAAACTAGGTTATATTTTATGAGCCACCAGACAAGACAAATCTACGGAAAATATAGTATTAGACGCATTATTACATTGATAAGATGACTAACTAAAGTCTTAAAATATTGGAATGAATATCTTCAATATAAATAGAAGTATTCGTAAAAGAGAGATAAGTAGGTATACTTGACGGATAAGACAACGACAACCATGGACATTACATATATTATAAACACCCAATTAAATCTTGGGAAAGTTGACTTTTTGTGACCTTTACGTACCTACGTACTGTAAAGCAAATTTATAATTGACCATTCGTTTGCCGATCTCAAGGCAACTGACATGTTTTCGCCACGCAGACGAACCTTGTATTAGTCTGAAGTTTTAGTAGTTAATCCCTTTTATTGTCGTCTAATATAATCGTAGTTTTATCTTCTATACACAATAGTTCGTGTCGTAGATGTTATCATTAAGAATTCTATTTACCTCCTCTATCGTACAAAACCAATCCTGTCCAAATTTAATACTTTATTTTATTACACATATTTATTTTGAATACTATATCAAATTTTGTCTACAAACAAAAATTATTCCGATAGAATATTTCTAAGCCCCATTTCAGGCGTAGATTCATATTTTTATATTCACAAAGTACAAATGCGTGATCGAGTTGATTATTATTTTTTTATTAACTTGAAAAACAGATGGCTTTAGGAAATTTTTGAGAATTTACAATTGTATCTTTAATACAGTATATTTGTGTAATTCTATGTTATTATCGTTGTCACAACTTAATCTTTACCTTGTATAATCTTAAATGTTTTACATGTTACGATTAATAAATGTGTCATCTCGGTGTGTTAGAATTAAGAATTTAATACACAAGTACCTAAATGTCGTCTACAAGAATTAGTTAAAATGATTAAATATCGGTAATGATCATTTTAACTAATATTTTTTAGATATAACGTAATTTCTATTATTGTCTTTTTATGTTCTGACTTGTCAACATTGATTATTATAAATTTGACATTCAACATATTTTGGAATATGTCCTGATTTTTAGGTATTTGCGTTGGTGTCTGCGAATTTATTTTCATAATAGTTTTCATTAATATCTTTTTACATTCGAAAGCTTTTTACCTCTATTTGTTACACCTAATAAATGTTAAAAAGATAGTGATATAGGTTAAGGATAATGAGTAGGATTTTTTGAGGATCCAGAAAATATAATAATACCCTGGTAATACTTTTAGGTTAGTAACGGACTTTTGTGTCAATACCGCGATTGAAAGATTAAATTTGTAACGCACGCATGTAAATGAAGCATCAATGGGAAATAATATGATGAGATCTAATTCAAATACCGTGTATGGCGCACCTTAAGTTTGTATTACACTTTGCTTTCGTCGCAGTTTTTACGTGTTTAAAATAACCCATTAAATATTATTATCAATTTAAATGCCTAAGAGTTCGATTAAATCAATTTTATTCCTAATGTTCACATACTAGTGTTTCTTCATATACCTATGCAAAATGTATATAAACAAAATGACGATTCAGCGATCAATTCGTAAAACAAAACATAATATTAGAAGACGATATGGTCAGCTAGTTACTAGGTATTCCATCGAAAGATAAGACACGGATTGCTCTGCGATTTTAGTGGGCGTCTACGGTCATTTTTTGCGTCATCGTCTCGATGATTAGGATCTCATATTACTGTTCACGGGTAGTAAGTAGGGATACGACCTTTGATATTTTTCTTTGTAAGTAATGCTATATTTTCAAGGACAACCTAGTTCTATGAACACCTGCTTAACGTGTGACGTTGCTTATTAGATTGCCGGGTCCAAGACGAGATAATGTTTGTGCATTATAAAATTAAACTGAAGTTGTGCTTTAAAACTCTAGTACTTTTATACGGGTTTCACTTGAAATAACGTTCGTTACAGGGATATAATTTTAAATGATTTAAACTAAGAGTACGTAAATGTTTTAGTAAATCCTTATAAACAGTGAAACAAGTGCAAACTGCGTTCTCCTAAATACGTAAACTATGTACATAATATACTCTGTCTCTGAAAATAAGTCGCGTCATTTAAGAAAAAAATTGTACCCGCCTTATATTTAAATTAATAAAAATAAACAATAAAAAAAAAAATTAAGCACGCACATTTAGACGTAAAACTTTTTCGAAGTATACAAGCGTAAAATGTATCTTGGGTGGCGCGACTAGCACATGAAATCTAATGTACACACATACAACTGCTTCAATTATCCTAAAATTGTTATATAATATGTAATCGTATCAGTGTAACTGAGCTTAACATATTGCATGAATTAAATAAAATAAAACGAATTAACATACAAGTAATTAAGCACGTAATATTTTGCTTTTAAACTCAGAAGTCAATTAGACTCGAACAATTTTACACCTGTATTCAAAAAATTAACTTCTAAGCTCAAAAATAACTATCATACGTAATAAAATAATTATTATCAAATGCGTAAGAATAAAGAGTTTACGTTCGTTATAAATATTACAGTGTCAATACAAATATGAATTATTTTATAAGTCTTAACTCTTAACTATGGCATACGGAAATTCGCACAATAATCAATTCCGCCTCTACGTAAGTTCGGTTATACCCTCTATACTTAAAATTTAACTTGTCATTGCTTGTCACCTTTTTAAGGTTTTGTAGTTTCCGCATTGAAATTTTCCTTCATTAATTCATTTACGAACAACTAGTGTTGAGCGTAAAATATAGATTAAGTTCTGGTTTATTTGTTAACTTTTTTGATTGAGCGTGTGTTTTCGGACTTTGATTAGAGGGAAAGTCTTCTTATGAAGGGGATAAGTTGGGGTATTTTATTACTGTTCTTATGCTATGCATTTGTATATGTTCTTTCATTGCCTTTAGTAGGTATATAATTATATAAATAAGAACCATAATTATAATATATAGTTTGTATCTTCTTATATATAAAAATGAATCGCAAAATGTGTTGGTAAGCGCATAACTCGAGAACGGCTGAACCGATTTCGATAATTCTTTTTTTATTATATTCCTTGAAGTACGAGGATGGTTTTTATGTAGAGAAAACGTAAATATGTACCACGGGCGAAGCCGGGGTGGACCGCTAGTAAACTTATAATTTTAACACAAGCACTTTTTCTCTAATCAAAGTGTCGAATAAAATGAAAGAGATCAAGTTTGTAGAAAAGCTGATGGTATACTGGGGTCATGTAGCTATAAACGTATTTTCATTATATGCATCTCACGTGCATCCTTATCATATATTTTTAAAGAAAATCTTTGACGTATCTTTCTACTCTCTTTATAATTAAAGTGTTTTATCCATCCTTGACGAGTAAGAATGCTCGTGAATGCATTATACATATACATATATCTAATTAGTAAGTAAGTACTAAATGTGGTTTACAGATTTGTTATATTCGTATTTTGGATGTCTACATATTGTATCTGTAGTAGTAGGTACTTAGAAGACCGAATTCGATTTAGATTATTTGCTTGGCTGTATTTCAATTATAATTGTTAGTATTTTTAGGGTTCCGTAGCCAAAATGGCAAAAACGGAACCCT
>CAJQZN010040582.1:9722-36023 GCA_907164685.1 Colias eurytheme
GTGTGTGTGTGTGTGTGTGTGTGTGTGTGTGTGTGTGTGTGTGTGTGGAGCTTTTACCTACTTACAATATAAATTAGCTTTTCCAATAACAAAGTTATAGGGTAGGTAGTTGGAATGAAAATTGTAACTTCTTCTATTGAAGATAGTTTTAATTAATATCACATCGATTTAGAATATTATATGATAAAGAATCATTAGCGGAATTATTATAATTATTAACTTGGTAGGTCTACAATACTTGTTGGAATTACCTAGAGACCTCTTTCTTGAAGTGGACTTTACGTATTGTAGCCATAACCTGTAGTTGTTAAGGTTTCTTATTAAATCATGTAACTATAAATAAATAATAATCTATTTATAAATTATAAGTCATCAGTATTTTGTTTACTATATTTTTATCAAATTAACGTAAGATGATAAGGGTTTCATGAGACAGAAATATCGAGAAATATGCGTATATTTGTCCTACATAAATTTAATAGGTTAAGAGTTAAAAATTAAATAGATAAAACAGAAGCAGTCAAACATATATTAATTAAAATAGCAAAGAAACAATACCTACTGTTTCATTTAAAAATAAAGTCATTTTAAAATGACCTAACTCTGCCAAAGTTATAGAACTAATTGTACTTGTAATGTAATCTCAATCGAACTTCCAAAAATTCCTATGTGTAGGTACAAAAAGGTAGCGCAAAGACGTCAAGAAAATTTAACATTTTTTGTCTTTGACCTCAATGAGGCATTAAAATATATATAATAATATATAATTTTACAACAATTTGCAAAAACTAATTGTATATAATGAGTTATTATTTCTCATACAATTCACATGAGATTGCGTTAAAAGATAAATTGAATTTGACTTAATTGAATTATGAATATAATGTAAATACCGAGATATAGCTAAGGAAAACATCCGTCAGATAGAGTATTTATTATTCAGTTGTAAGATGTTTATTCTAAATATTAAAATAAACGATATAAAAAATGGATCGATCGTAATCTCATATATAAAATTCATGTCGCGATGTTTGAAGTTAAACTCCTCCGAAACGGCTTAACCGTTTCTCATTAAATTTTCTGTGCATATTGGGTAGATCTGAAAATCAGTCAACATTTATTTTTCATATCCCTGAGTGATAAGAGCAAGGCAGAATAACGTTTTCTGGGACAGCTAGTATACTATTAAATATATATTTTTCTTATATAGGACATGTAACATTAGAATACGAACCAGATAAGTAACCCATTTTGCAATCTCTGATCACGCTTGTCTCACAACTTTACCAAGCAGTTCTAACTACTTCATACCCCATTAAATCGGTATACCGTAGGTATATATTATTATCTTAAACTAAATACACGCTTAGTAATTATAGTCGCTTATCTTTATGATTGCGTGGTTTTATATTATTTAATAAAGAATTAAATTATAATATAAATTAAGTTCGATCTACAATTGCGAAACCCATTGCATAAGATATTTAATTCAATGGAAATTTATTTATTGATCAAATGTAAATCTATTTTAAATATGTATATACCTAAATTATTAACACGTAATATGAAACGTGCATAAAATAAATAAATAATATAACAGTTCTAGATCTTTGTCTAATATATTCTATAAAATAATATATGAGACGTATTTTTTTGCCGCTTTTATTCTTTTTTTTAATGAATTTTTGAAGTGAAACTTCTTTAGGCGCGTTGAGAGTAAAATTTGAAGGTCGCGTTATAGCAATACCGTCACGTCATGGAGTAAGGCGATCTTGTCAAAGAAGTTTCACTGACGCGTGTGCTCGGCACATACGCTCTTTTTTTATGAATTTTGTATATGTACGTTATATTCTTTAGTTTTCGGATTTAATTATAGTCAACCTTTCCGCTTGCGTCTTCGTCCGCGAAATCAAAATAAAACCTGCATAGTTACCAGTGGTATTTCCAGAGATAAAACCTATCCTACTTCCTTTTTCACATCTCAAACTATCTTTGTACCAAATCTTTTATCTTTGACACAGAAACTTGAACTTCATACTATGATAAATGAGTTATGATAGAACCGTAAAATCTACTAGATACATTTATTGTAGGTAACTTATATTTTTAAAGAATAGAAAAAAACGATCACGAGGTTGGAATTTGAACCCGCGTTTTTCGCCATGCCGGAGCAACGCCGGAGGCCGTATTATGACCTTATTCCCAGTCAGTTTACGCCGTGAATTGAACTGACTGGAAAATTCATATTTTACCATAATTAACCATGACTGGTTATTGCGATCATAATATGAATTTGCCATAATACGGCGGCATTATAATACGGCCCCTGATCTCTCGGCTACCCGTGATCCCGCCAGACTCCAGAGCAATTGAATTTATTCTACTCTTACGGTTTTATGTGTCGTAAAGATGTCCCTAATAAAGAAAATAAAAAATAAAAAGATGTCCCTAGTTTAATTTTATTCATAATATTGTACATTTTCAGATAAGTTGGAGTATAACTCTGTTTTCGCTTCGGCCATGGGCTCTCATCGCGTCACGGGCGGTGGCCGGGCTGGCTTGCGCGGGCTGCTATGTCGTCACACCATTGTATTTGAAGGAGGTTAGTTATTGTATTATTTGATTGATTCATTATTTGTGTAGAGATTGTCTAGTCTAAAAATGAACGCCCCTCCACTGTGTTTACGCTCACATTCAAAGTACGTGTATAGACGCAATACACACAAATTGGTCTGCCTCATTGGTCGTTCAGTCCTCCAGTCCCATCCATGCCCGAACGACAGGACCAGTTGGCCAACTAGCGCATAAATGACGCGATGCACGACAGAACGGACGTGTCATTCCGTACATAGCGCGCTCTCCCCGCCATACAATGCTAGGCACCTGAACTGATCGCCCGATTAGTTGACAAATCAGTGCGCGAGTGTCAAAGTTTGCAGTAGAATCGACGCGCGCACACATATAAAGTGGTTCAATAATTATTTGTCCTCACACATTGAAACAATTAAGTTTAGTGGAGGGGCGTTCATTTTTAGATTAGACAATCTCTACCTGATTGTTATGTGTATGAGGAGATCTCAAAAAAAGGATTATAAATTGATCGGTTTGGCTTGACATGGCTGTATGAATATTATTACATTTTCTTTTAAAATATGGGCAGTTTTTCTAAAGAAAAGTGCTAATAGACAAATGAATCAATTAAATACAAGCTTGTACAATTAACATTTATTTAATTAAAAATATTGTTTCTATATAATATATTCCTTAATTCGTTTCTTAAGTTGCATTTTGGTTTTTACAAAAAAATCGCTAGATCAATGATCAATTAAGGTATTTCTTAAATCTTATACCCATAACAAAATGTTGAAGTTTCTTACTTAAAATTAAAATAACCAAATTAAAAATTCTCCTATGACATATGCATTTTATAACAATACGTAACTTTTCTGAACTTTCAGATAGCATCCGACAAAATCCGTGGTGCGTTAGGTTCCCTTTTCATCCTGGTTCAGAACTTTGGTTACCTGGTGGTCTACGTAGCGGGCGACGTGATGTCTTTCGCAGCTGTCATGTGGATATGTACGGCTATACCTGTTCTGCATCTTTTGGTGTTCCTAGCAATGCCGGAGACACCAGTTTTTCTAGTCAAACAAGGGAAATTTAAGGTTGGTCAAAATATTATTTATTTAAGTTCTTTAATGTTGTTACTGCCAACAAAAAAAAATGCAAAAAGGAAACTTATACTAAAAGACGAGTAATTTTTGTAAAATGTCTGTTTAAAAATATAGACTAGTATTATAATCATTCTCTAATGTTATTCTCTAAAGCCGGCTATTCATGTACCTGCAGCAGGAGCAATATTGGAATAGCTTCATTGGCTCCTTATAATGTGTATAGGCAAGCAGGGGCAATTTAGAGAACAGCTGAAATTGCTCCTACCGCGCGCCGACCAAGATTGTTCCAATATTGCCCCTGCTGCAGGTACGTGAGTAGCCGGCCTTAATTCTACGTATGTTATTAATTTTAGTTTGTGTTTTGTTTAGTAAACAAATAGTGAAAAATTCAATACTGTAGGCTTCAATTAAAACTTGTAACAATGAATGTGTTTTATGCTGAACATTAAATGACTAAATGTACTACGGAATCTCGTATTCTTATTATATTGTTTCGTTCACATTACGATAAAGCCATCTAGAATCCTAACTATCTTATCCTATCATACTAATATTATAAATGCGAAAGTTTGTGAGGATGGATGTGTGTATGTTTGTTACTCTTTCACGCAGATACTACTGAACCGATTTCAATGAAATTTAGCACACATATAGGATTAACACATAGGATATGTTTTATCCCGGAAATCCCTCGGGAACGGGAACTATGCGGGTTTTTCTTTAGAAACGCAGACTAAGTCGCGGGCTGTACTAGTACTGTCTACAATCAAATTCCTTCGTGTGTGTAAATTATATAAATTTTACGTTTTCTTAGTTTAGTATTAAGTATTTATATTTTGACCTTATTTTGCGAATAAAAACGACAGCATGTAAAATAGCATAAAGAATAATATTAGATACGATTGTTGTTCGCCTTCAAGTTAATCGTCCTTTCATCATATATTTATAAGGAAATAAAATAAATAAAACAAATTCTGTTCTGAGAACTCTTTAATCGGAAATACCAATAAACATTAAATATAATAAAACAATCTCAAGTGAGATGTTTCTAAGAAAGATATGAATATAAATATAATTTTATACTGACGTTGATAAAAACCCGTTTCATTTGAAACTTGCAAGTAATGTAGAGATCAAAGAACTGAATGAAATAAATTTTCATAAAAATGTTTAGCGCAGAAAAATATATTTATATACTGCGACTATGTTTATTACCATTCATTTGTATGCAAAATGGAATTACCTATACTTAATATCTATACTTTTTATTTTTTTATATTATGAAACTGAAGAGTTTGATCGCGCTAATTTCAGGAACTACTGGTCCGATTTGAAAATTTCTTTCAGTATTAGATAGCCCATTTATCGAGGAATGCTATAGGATATATATCATCACAACAGGAGCAGAGAAATGCGTGTGAAACCGCGGGGCGCAGCTAGTTATACATATATAAAATGATTACGAATGTTTATTCCTTTATGTTTTTTTTTTTATTTTGTAGGAAGCCCGTGCCGCTCTAGCCTGGTTACGTAATACCTCTGTGGAAGATAAGAATTTAGAAGAGGAAGTCCAGCAGATGGAGAGGGAAGAGGAATACGCCAAATCTATGGAAAAGGCTTCTTGGAAAAGTTTATGTGAGTCACTATCACTAGTTTAATAATTATCAACCACCTTTTACTAGGTATAAGATTTTATTCTAGGATCTATGTTTGTTATTCTGTAAAATAACAAACATAGAATGTAAAAATTAGGTACTGAACCAATTACAATAAAAGTTAGTATGTAGGTAGCTGAAGACCCAGAATAAGACATAGGCTACTTTTTATCCCGGGAATCTCATATGAACGGGAAAAATGCGGCTTTTTCTTTGATAACGCAGGCAAAGCCGCGGGCGGAAAGTTAGTAGTACATATTTTTAATACCTTGTTTGAGTATCAAATATTCTTATTAGCTACATTCTTACCAAAATAATGAACAAATTCAACAATTTTCATGACAATTCAACGAAAATTTAATAAGTGTATACTACCCTCAAATATTGAAATTTTTATTTAATTTGATTCTAAGTCTCTTTTTTGCAGTAAACATAAAATAATTAACTAATTCAAACATTTCTATTCACAGTTAAAGACAAGAACACATTCCAAGCCTTCAGAATATCCCTCAACGTCATGTTATCTCAAGAAACATGCGGGTACCTTGTAGTACTGATGTACGCTGGTTCTATATTCGACCAAGCGTCTCAATCTATTAGCTTGAAGCTGAGTCCCAATAAGCAGACCATTGTGGTTGGGGTCATACAGCTCTTGGGGTCGATTGTGGCTAGCTGTATTGTTGAGAAAACTGGGAGAAAGGTGAGATTTAGTTTTATAATTTTATAAATAGTATTATAAACATGAAAATTTGGATAGAATACAACGCTCCACTATACAAAACTTTCAGCGCAGATGTGTATTTTAAGTCAATTCAAATAAAGGAGTTAATAAGATAGAGGCATAGTTGGTCTTTTTGTCCAATTGTATTACCCTGTCTCATATACAATAAATAGTTCTACCTGTCACTTTAATAATAAAAAATGTTTTCCCAGTGATTTTTAGTCAGCACGTCCCTAGCCACCGGTCTGTCGATTCTGGGTCTGGACGCGTGGTTCTACGTAACTCTTTACTAATAGACTATTGATATTCTAGTGTCTTATAGCCATCTACATCCTTCACCATAGGCCTGTCCATCATTATACACTTATCCTATCCGACTTCCTATCCTATCCTACTAATATTGTAAAGGCTTCTAGTCGGTACAACCTTCGCAAAAGCCCTGTTCTCGCCCTCGGCGCATACCTTATACTAATTTCTACCTTTCACTTTAATAATAAACAAACTTTTTCAGTGATTTCTAAATGTCCTATCCAATTACCCATAAGTCTCTCTCATGTTACTGTTCATTTATTTATTTAATTTATTTAGAAAACAAGCTTTCACATTTATTTAAAACACAATTTTGCGATGCGAAACCTTACGAGGTTTGTAGCAACGCTCACAGTCGCATAAACACCGTTTGTTATTCGCAAGGAAGACAAAAGATGTGCCTACATAAACCGGTTCCTTATCTATTCATGACATACAAATACAGGGTGTTCATTGCAATGTTGTTTTTAACGTGATAACGTTTTTAAAATCGTTTTAGTCGGGTGACATGTTCAGAAACTTGTGTCACACCAAAACCTCACGAGCGCGATCGCAGGTATAACGAGAGAGAGACGGACCGATCTCCCGTCTCATCTCGAGCGCTGCCACTGCATTATGTTTTCACGTAAACATCTCGATCGTAAACCTACTTTACAAACAACCAATTTTTTTAACAAAGCAAATGTTTCCCAGTGGCTCCTAGCGGGCACGTCCCTAGCGACCGGTGTGTCGATGCTGTGTCTGGGCGCGTGGTTCTACGTGACGTCGCTGGGCGGCTGGCTGCCGGGCTGGCTGCCCGTGCTCGCCATGTGTCTGTGCATCTTCTCTGACGCCGCGGGGTACCAGCCCGTGCCCTATGTTATCACGTCTGAGTTGTTTTCTTTTCAAGTGAGTTTATTTGTATTTATATTGTCTTTAGGGCCGATTTTTCAATGCTTGGATAAAACTTATTCGTCGAATAATGTATAAAACTACCATTTTAAAAACGTATTCGAATTGCTCGTATTTGACAGTTTACGTGACATTTTAATATTATCGTGTAATACTTTATTGGACGAATAAGTTTTATCCAAGCATTGAAAAATCGGCCCTTAGTATAGTATAATTTACGTATTTTTATTAATGTTGCCTTTATTGTAATAAAGTTTTAGTATAGTATAAAGAGAACAAGTAAATTATCTTCGAACAAAGGTACATACCCCGTTCATGTAAGTACGCAAGCTTGACGCACGCACACAACGCCGCTCAGTTCCTTCTCATGAAGCGGTCTCGTGAGGGCCGCACCATTGCTGTGAGCGGTCGGTGTTGGTTATACAATTATTTAAAATATCAACATCACAAGTGACAACCCTGCGCCTCGCAAGTTTAGGTACCGTGCGTTCCTAAACGCCGGGAGACGGCCTACTTGTTCTCTTTATACTATGAGCACCTATGAGTGAAGCCTCAATGAAAAAGGTTGCAATGATAAAACATAATTATTTGACAAAACTAATATTTTTTTTATGAAGTGGGAACTCCCTATTCCATTAAAGACGAATTTTGCAAATTTTTTGTTAATTCTTAAGAAAGCTGCTGTTTGAAAAAGTCTCATAAATTCAACTTTTCACTATCCTTGCTATAAACTAAACCACTCCCACTATAGGTAATTTCTTTGTAAATATCCAATAATTTGGAAATTAAAGATTTTTAACGTATTTTAGACGCGATTTATTCATTATATTATTTTCCCAACATTTAAAATCCGTTAAAAATCTTTAATTTCTAAATGTATAATACTCGCGTAAAATCAAACACTAGAAAATACTAATAATTCAATAATATTTTATTATCTTTCAGCATCGTGGTATGGTAACATCAATAGTGAGCAGTGTTGACGCCCTCAGCGACTTTCTCCAAACAAAAGCATACGATCCAATGCTGAAATTGCTCGGAATCCACTGGGTTTTCATATTTTTTTCATGTATCTGCTTTCTGGGAACATTATACACTGTATTGTACGTACCAGAGACAAAAGACAGAACTGTAGAAGAAATATACGCTATTCTAGAAGACGGAAGAAAGAAAGTTAAAAGGAAAGACGTGGAAAAAGGCAAAGAAGTTAGTAGATTATAAGGAAGGTACTCGAATGCGGATATATCTGTGGACAGTATTTTAATGGTAGAAAAATGTCGTAATACTCAGAGAAGAAAAAAGTTTTGCAATAAATCTCTCTTATCCGTTTCTAAAACCCGTTTCATATAAAAGAACGTGGATTATTTAAAAAAAATTAAATACAAATTCTCATATAAGTAAGTACCTAGTTTCGTCAATTCTTCGCCTTTCTTTCATAAGTGATTTCCTTACTTTAAATAGTAATTTAGTACTTAAATTGATTTTGTATGACAAACAGGAGGAACGAATAAAACCCCAAAAACCGAAAACATCACTTTCCTTTCGAAAATAACGGTACAGAAAGTTGTGTAAACCGTCACATTATGATAAAATATAAACAAATAAAATATATTTATTCTATATCTCTGTTTCAAAATAACATTCCATATTCATAACGACGAATGTTTTAATAGACAGTAGATTCAGGTGAATACTCCTAATCACTTTCCTAATAAATATATTTTTTTTATGTATAACTTTATAAGTAATATTTGATAATTTGTGGATGGAATAACAAATGTATGAATTAATACTTAATGATTGTAAATAGGCTATTTGACAGTATAAAAAATAAATTACTTTTTTGTGTAATCCATATATATATGAGGTTTTTGAAGCGATTTAAATTAATAAATGATATAAATAATAACTTATTTATTTATAAATCGTCGAGAAAAAACGTCATATATTTTAAAATTACCACGTGACCGAAAACATCCATGATTGGCTGCATCTGCCATGACGTCACAGCGGCGTAAATAACAAGAGATCCCAACGTTTACTCACGTCGTTGATAATTTCGCTTTTGGTTTTGTTTCTTGTATAACTTATTTCTTGTGATTCAAGGTGTCTGTATTAATCAGTTTTGATCTTTATGTGTTATTTTTGTTTGTCATGGAACCTAATTTCGAAAAAGCAGATAGTAGAAATCTACCTAAAGTGAACGCTATAATGGTTGGCATGTTCTTTAAAAACAACCCAGATTTTTTCGCTCCTGAATTGAGAAATGTGAAAATAGCTACGTAAGTTAATATTTAAATCGTCATTCATTACCTTTTTAGTTAAATGTACCTACAAACATGAATCACAGTAGCACAATAATAATTATGAAGTATACATTTTTTAGGTTATGCCCTTTGTTTTTCATTTCAGCCATCCAGTTTATAGGATCAAAATTGACGTGTTTGTATTGATTATTTTCAATATCAATACAAACACGTCATCATCAATTTATATACATATATCGTTATCTTACCTCAAGCAGGTACCTAAGTAATGAGACGATTTATACTATGTATTGCAAATAAAATAAACTGCCTACTAGGTATTCAACACCATACTTTCATCGAAGTGGTCTTCACAAAAAAATATAACTGTTTTAATTGATATAATATATCTAATATCACTTGGATTTCAGCGAGCTAACTGACACTTTCTACGCATTTTTATATCTTTTGGAGCACATATAAATAGTTTGTCAGGGGTTTTAATAGTTGTATTTCTGCATCCAGGCACTACACACCACCTATAAGAACTCATTTTCTGGTTTTTAAACAGATTAACTTAATTATACTATAATTAAAACAAAAACGAACAATAAGTACTAGGAGCAAGTTGATGTTTACGCCGCTGTGACGTCACCATGGTCGCGAGACGCCATGTTCTTCAAAATTGTGTTTTGGCGGCATATTTGAATATCATGTTTTTATTTTCCATTTTCTCAATGAATAACTACAAAAAATTAAGAAACATGTGTTTTGTGTGCTCTATAAACGTATCTTAATAATTTAAGACAGTTTTCAAAACCTTGTCAAATAGCCTATTGTACTTAATACAAAAAAATGTGAATGGATTATTTTTATTGAAGTCGTTGAAATGTAAAAATAATACAGTAAATTTTTTAAATACCGTCATTTTGCTATCGTATCAATATTTCTAATTAATATTTTTTGTACTTAATATGTACTTACTATACTAAAAAAACTCAATTATTGTATCATACACCACCTTAGCAAGTAAACTCAAGTTCATTTGCTTATATAACAGAATTTATAATATGAGATTTCTATTCTAAGCTAAATAACAAAATAAATATTTACATTTTAACATAGGTAAGTACAGATTTTATAAAAATATTTTATAAAATTTTAATAAAATCTAAATAATTTAGCTACAATTGCTCAGTGTTTTTTTGTTAAAAAAATACGTTTTACTGTTTTATAATTATTATTAAAAAAAGAAAAAAAATGTGTAGAACCTTTGACTTTTGGTGTGAATGTATTTATTTGTTTTTTCAAATATTTGAATTTATTTTTAATAAATAAAAATCTCTAATATATTTTAGATATTTGTGTGATATATTGAAATAAGTTTGAATACAGATAATATTTTGTGCCACAAATACCGAATGTGATATTACAACGAATTATTGTTATAACGTTGGTATTAATAGTTTTAAGTTATTTGTCCGACAATAAAAAATATTTATTTTGAATTTTGTTGTTTTATTTTAGCGATAGAACCTTATTATTATTTTCTAATATTGAATGTATCTAATGAACAATTTAATTTAGAAACTGTTTATTTATATTATTTATTTATTTATTATTGAAATTATTCTTACAAATTATTAAATTGTTATATTATGGTAAGGACTGAACAACTATAATGTTTATGACGAAACTCTTAACAACACTCAATTACTACATTCAGTTCTTCTTTTCTTCCTCTTGCTCTTAGACTACAAAAAGTAAAAAATTAGGTTTACCTCGTTTACCTACATTATACATGTATAGGTACTGAAAATATATTTTATACTTGAGCATAACCACTATAAATTATATGCAATAAAAGTCAAATAACATTTTGTGTTGAAATCAAATTGAAAAGTAATGATAAGGAAACCTAAATATTTTTATATGAAATAATGTTCAGCTTTTGTATTGAAGTCTTAGTTTTATTTTGTGTGTATTTATGTGTGTGTGGACACCATGAAAGAGATGATGATACATCCGTATGTAAGTTATTTGATATTACTACGTATAGTATTATAAATATTTATTTAAATACCTGACTACTAAATGATGTGACCAACTTAACACGCTCATTCATTCAAATATAACGTACCGTAGTAGCTAATCAAAATAGAATATTATTATATACTTAGTTTATAAATTACATTTTCATACGTATTAACAGTAAAAATTTGAACAAATGACAACCATGCTGAAAAAAAACAAGAGAAAATTACGAGCCACCTTTCCTACATAATATACCTATAACTTTTGAATGGAAAAATACATATTTCAGTTAAATTCAAAATGAACTTACTATCAAACAAGGAGCCCCAGGATGGCCGCCGTAGGGGCAACCGCCCTGAGAAAAATGCTCTTAGAATTCGAAACGATTATTCAGTTAATATACAAAAGAATGGTTTAAGAATCCGTGGTGGTAATGTGACGGATACCAAAAACT
Organism: Colias eurytheme; assembly: GCA_907164685.1. Taxonomy (NCBI): domain Eukaryota; kingdom Metazoa; phylum Arthropoda; class Insecta; order Lepidoptera; family Pieridae; genus Colias; species Colias eurytheme. Next base: position 21,707 of record CAJQZN010040582.1, read on the forward strand.
ATCCTTATATGGCGGCCATTATTATAAATGGAAGGCTTTGGTGCGCAGGAACTATTGTCGATGTAAATTGGGTTCTAACAGCTGCGCATTGCTTGAATTAGTAAGTAGATTAACAGCGAGGAATTTAAATATATTTATCAAATTACAAATGGCAAGTCTTAGGTCCATATCAAATATCTATCAATACATGAAATCGAAAATCGACATCGAATTTGTTCAAGTTTGAAATAAAAAGAACATACAGCACGGACCTTGTTTTATTCATATAATCACTAATCATAGGGTTACATTTAAAGAAATAAAATATTTCCTGTCTTTACTAAAGATTTTTCTGTATCCCAGAATTTCGAAACAGTATCTTAAACCTCTGGAGAAAATTCATTTTAAACTTTGCTTCGTTATTTAATAATTATACATGACACTTATAAAAAAAACAGCGTTCTCCACGTCTCCCCAATGAAAACCCTAGGCCAGTATGTTAAGGTTCGTGTGGGCAGCCCCCGTCCCCACGAGGGGGGAGTCCTCGTGGATGTAGCGGGAGCGGTACGACATCCAAAGTTTGAGGAGGAACCGGTGCCACATGCTGACATTGCGTTATTGAAACTGGCTGAAAATCTTGGTAATTAATTAATATCTATACAATATTTTATACATAAAGTTAAACTAAGTTGAGATTTTGACTATAAAATTGACGATTATTTTTTGTACACGGTAGTGCAAAAAAAGCAAAATTGATACAGTACCTACACTTACATAAAGTTTCAATAGATCAATCTTATACGCACTTCATATTCAACAGAGTTCACTCCAGACATAAATCTAATCAAGATTTACGAGGGTATGAAAGAGCCATATTCACAAAGTTTCGTGGTTGTTACTGGTTGGGGAATGACTCGGGTAAGAATATAAAAAACTACAAAATATTATAAGTAAGTAACAAAAAGAGCTTAATCGTGCAAACAGTTTGTTTTATATATTCCTAAATATTTAAAAGAATAGCTTTTTAAATACTCATCATTTAATAAATATTCAGGGAACAGACACATCTTTCCGCGACCAAACACCAGACCTTCTAACCGCGCGTCTCAAAGTTCGCACTCAACACTATTGTAGAGACGCGTATCAGCTCGTCAACGGCTTCCAATTCACACCCGACTTCTTTTGTGCGTCTTTGCGAAATGGTACTAGGGATGCTTGTTTGGTGAGTCTTTTTGGTGTGGTAAAGAGATTGCGATATATTTGTAAGGTAAAGTAGCAAAGGTGAAATTATGATGTAGATGTAAGGTTTTTTTGAGAGGAGTAATATAACTATAATACCTAATACCTAATTTGTAAGGTGGCAAAAATTGATTTATTCTGTGCTTGTTTATTGAGTAATGTCGATATATTATTCGACGAATAAGTTTTAACTAACGACACAGTAACGATTGAAAAATCAGCCCTCAATCGAAATTCTCTCACTTTATTAATTAGTCACATAAAGTAATCCTTTATATTTCCCGGAAATTCTTTGTTGCTGTGATATATTATTATTATGACATAACTAATTACTTATTTTGATAGTTAAAATTAATTTTCATGTTTCACAGTTTGACGCTGGAGCTCCAGCCGTTCAACATAACAGATTGTTAGGCGTGATGAGCTTTGGGCCCGAGCGCTGCGGGCATGAATACCAACCTGCTGTTTTTGTAAAGGCCTTTTATTTTAGGTTTGTAGTTTCTTTTTGAACAACAATCTTTGTAATCTTTATTTGATATAAATATCTTACGTACATTCTATTTAAAACTATTGATTGCTATCAATAGATACTTATTAAATAAGAATCTATTCTAGAAATTATGATTTCCCCAAATTGATGAGAATTTGAAACATCCCCGTTGAAAATATTTGTATAATTTCTTAGACAGCAAGACATTAGATAAGGGTTGGTACTTGGTACCCTTTCCCTGAAAATATGCCTATAGGCAAAACGTTCAGAACACGTTTTGCCTATTGGCACAAATTGTACTAACATCATGAGTAATATCGATAAACTTTTCAGAGACTTCGTAAAGCACACAATCTCGTCATACAAAACGACAGACGATTTAATAGACGCGATCCGTGAGATCAACCCGTCCGTCCGTCCGCCCGTGCACGTGCGGGGAGAGGACTTCATCATGGGCGGCGTGGATGAGGTCACGGAGCCCGATGATAAACATGATTAGAGTCATAAATAAAGTTTATAAGATGTGTGTTGTTGTTTTATTTGATAGGTGCTTGTTTCATAATAAAATTTTATTCTTTAGTGAGGTAAAACAACTAAGTAACTGTAAAACTGCGCAGTCCGATCGATCATGCTTCATATTTATTGCAATTTGCAATAATTTAAAACTTCGTATTAGATTTACATCTTTACTAAGTGCTTAGTAAGTGCTAAATGAACAGTTTTTTTTGTTTGAACGCGCTAATCTCAGGAACTACTGGTCTGATTTGAAAAATTCTTTCGGTGTTAGATAGCCCATTTATCGAGCATTATAAAAAGGGTAAGAAATAAAAATCACCAATATGTATTTATTATTTATTTAATACATAACTACAGAGAATCATCATTGCGACATCGAGCGAGCGTATCGCGCCTCACCGGCGAACATATTTGGTACACTTAATGTTACACAAAAAAAAAATAATAAAATAAAAAAAAACACGTGGACATCGGCGCGACAACAAAACTAACTCAACAGAAGGAAATACATGTAAAAATCAATTTCACGTGATATTCCCTTCGCCGCTAAATCTGCACTTATACCTAAAAACTAACATACTTAATTCATCCTGTACATAATAGGAAACCAACATAAATTATAATAAACTAAAAAATGCGTATGTCCATTCACGAATATCAATTTGCAGAATTTAAATATTAACGACACCTATTTTATACAGACAGAATAATTGAAATTATAAATGTATGCGAAATCTCTTGATTAGAAAGCCGTTGTTTTGATGAACTAATTGATTTTAGTGTTAATCTGTGAGATCACACCTTCTAGAAAAAATATCGATTATAACCCGAGCCAATAATGAATCGAATATACCTCAAGTGCGAGCGAGATGCAAATACCGATTCTTCGATTGTGCGAGCGAGACGACACTTACAATTTCAATTCGATCCATTATTGGCACGGGTTATTAAAAAAACTGACAAAACTATACTAAATAACCCTAAAATTAAATCTTCGCATACGAAGGCTGTATCACACGTTAACTTAACTAAAACGCGGCGACGCCCACCGTATTATGAAAGTCAAGTATAATCAAGTTTAAATAAGCCCTAACGAATGTACGACATAAACAGACCTTGGTCTCACAAGTTATTTTTCAAATTATTAGTTATTTTATAAATTAATGCCGTTATAACATAACAGAATCCAGACATAGAAGTGTTAAAGAAATGCAAGGAGCTAGAAAGAGAGAAAAGGTCGCAGTGCCTTCTCTTTCTAAATGCGCATACGCAGTTATTGCGAAAAAATAGCATTATAAGTAGAAATATGTCAGTAGAGAGAGACAGATAGGGTACTACGATATTCTCTCTCTTTCTTACTCGCTTTCTATATTTTTATGAACACTTGATTTCTAAGAACCAAACTGAAGTAGTAATTTTTATACGAAATAAGTTTGATATAAAATTAATAATTATGTATTTTTAAATATCCTCTAAAGAAAATTCATAAACCTGTAACACTTTCATCTCCGTTACAACATTTAACTTTTATAGTGTCCTTGTCAAGTCAATAGAGAAAATCCAATTGTAATTGTCACATCCGATATATTTCTCATTTTCCGATACCATAATACACATTAAAGGAATTTGAAGTTTAAACAATATAATTAAGGTCCATTTTAGCGTGCAACTAAATTTTGTATTTCTATGAAATCTGTCGATAATGTTCATATAATACATAGATTATACACAAAAGTGAACCTTTAACACAATAATTTTAATGATTAAATTCCTTTGAAGTACTTCACATTCGTTCTTATTTGAATAACTGATAAATTATCTGAGTGTACAACGTAAAATCTATCTATCCCTTTCACTCCTATTCAAACATAAGAGCAAGAAAGAAAAGTATCTTTTATGTTTTTTTATCTCGCTCTTATAACTTAATTAATATAGAGATATGAATTATCACTTATTCCCACACAATTCTATTGGTCGATATTTGGGTCGGTAAAATAATCTATGTTATGATTAGTTTATATGGGGGGACGGCGCGTACGCAGTCCCCTAGATAGAAAGGGACACAATGCAAGTTCTGTATTTTTAATAAATAAAGATTTATCAACTATATTTCAAACAATTATTGTAGTGGAAAATCTAAATAAATACTTAAATTATAAGTTCACTGAGGTAAAATAAAATGTGTTCCCTCGATTTCACATATTATAATGGGATCAAATAAACAACCTTACTATAGAAAAAAAGTGTAACAATCTGCTTCATTTTTAAAGTCGGTTAGAAACTTATGTGTTACATAAAAATTTGGTCGTTCAACATTATACATGGTATTTCTAAAGAAAAAAAAAAAAGAAAGAAGTTTAAGTTTTTTTAATACGAGTCTTTTTTCACGAAATTACGAAACTAATTTCACACAATTTATTAAAGGAAATTACGATAAATTTAGTTCAAAACTAATCTCACAGATTTTTATTAACAGCACAAAAAATTGATATATAACAATTATTATCCCCATTTCAAAAATATTTATTAAGAAAAACCAAATATAGTAAGGATGTGTACACAAGAATTGATTTTTAAGTTTTTTTTTTACAATAATCCAGTCTTGAAATTTAAGCGTAACGACTGGTTATGGCGTCCTTAACAAGTTCACTTATAAAAATATATTTAAACCGTCAGTTGGTAGCTCATGACAGAGTCTGTCATAGATCATAGATTATTCTAGACGTGGCAAGAAAGTTGAAATATTTAAAAATCCTAATTATTTACTAGAAAAACTGTCTTATTTTCGTTCGTTATAACCATTATTTGTGGGTGAACAGACCACCCTACTGAAATGACCATATTACATTTTGAATACAATTTTTTTTTGAGAATAGTATAGTACCTACGGATTTTACATGATTTTCACAATTAAGAATTTAACGATACTCTATGATCAACTTTTAAAGTGAAAATTTAAGTGTTTTGCGCTCAATTTAACCACTAAAAGTGACACGATAGACATACACCATCTAGTACAATTTGTGATCTATGGCCCGTAAGACATTTTCCTATGTCAATACCTTTTAAATAACATTCCTGTAACCGCAATGTATAGAAATTCGAAAATTACGAATTCGGACAAGGTATAGTTGCGTTGCTAGACCAAGATCCAGAATTTAATCAATCCAAGAACCTAAAAATCTAGATATAACAACGTAAATAATTTATTACACTATTATTATAATAAACACGATTAAAAACAACTATACCCCATCTAATTCCATAATTAAAACATGAAGTCTTTCAACACTTTCTCGGAGACATTGAGAAAATCGGCAACAAAATAAAAATCCACATTCTTACTAAAAAGAACATTTATGCACGTAATAAATACAATACAATAATATTACGTATTTTAAATTGGACAATATTTAATTTTTTCCATTCAATTATTGTATTAAAGAATATTCATTCTAATCGAATTTGTTGTTTTGGGAATGCTGTGTGTACGTTATCTTATATTTTTTATTTAATAATGTGTCTTTAAACTAAAAAAAATAGGTTCCATACAAAAAAATATATATCGAAAATCGATCTAACAGCTGATACATCCATTAGATTCAATAATAAAGACAAAAAATCATTTAATTATGAAGCTATTATAAAAAATCGGTTAAGCAGAAAAGTTATCACCCCTTCCTCATACAAATAGGGGGAAAAAGGTATATCAGAACATAGTCTAATTATGGATGTAAATTAAATATGCCCTATTTAATTATGCTTTGCAAATAATATATTAGGTATGTACCCATCAAAAATTACTTATACTCCCGCTCGTTCTCCAGATCACTCCTCTCTAACCAAAAAAGTGTACAAAAAAATCAACATTAATAATCCACCTTAAATCATTCTTTCTTACACACAGCATTTCCAAAACACTCCTCTCTAACCAAAAAAGTGTACGCACGCCGTCCATCACACCGCACGTTTCCCGCCTCTCACTATCCCCTCTCTATTCCCCACTCGCGTGTAACACTCGCGCAGTGTCGGTGTGAGCGAGGACTCAGTCGCTCATGTTGCGCTTCGCTTGCGGCTCGTCGAGCTCCGTCTCGGGCGGTTGTTCCAGCCCGGGGACTATTATTTGTGTGTCTGACGCTTCGGAGGGCTGGAACGATGAGAAATAATATGAAAAACAAAGTAAGATTAGAAAAATGATATTATTAAAGGTAAAAATGGCAAACAGGTGTATATGTCGCTGGCAAATTGTATGATTTCATCAATTATAAACGATGTCATCTATTTACAAACGCTGGAAATTTTGTATTTTTACCAGAAAAATTATACATTTTGCCGGCAACATATTATATAGAAAAGATATAATAACAGCTTAATAATATTCACTAAGTATACATGTACTGTACAGTAAAACATGTAAACTATAGAAATTTTACAATTCCTTAATAAAGTAAAAAAAAAATCCTGAGTAGCCGATAATCACCATTTTTTTCACCATTCTTCCTCGTTTCGAAAAATACATAATAAAAAGATACTAGATACAATAGCACCTTAATAACGCAAATAACAGATAGAGGTTGAAGTTAAATATCATGATATAAATCTAAATTCATATAAGATTTTCAATTTCGTCTTTTGTGTCTCATTCGCTGTCATTTATTTGACGTTTTTGATTAGACCAACACTTATTTTACAACTTTATCTTCCTTGTTCGTATAAAACTACATATAATATTATGTTTTTAAATTTACCTAAAATTTTCTTTAAAGTAAGCCTGTTATAACATAGATGTGTCTATACAATACAGTATTTTAACGAATAATACGTCTAAAATAAATTTCTTTCATATAAATTTACATATATTGCATATATTAAATACCTTAAAAGTATAATATAGGAATAAAATTCAAGCCTAATGTAATCCGCTCTAGCAAGCTATTTAAAAATTATTAAAAAAAATATCAAAACTACTTAATAATATCGAATGTAATAAGTAAAAACTTAACCCTTTCATAAATTATTTATTAACAAAATGAAAAGTTCGCACAAAGATTTATTTAACTTTTTCCCTTACAATATTACTCTCAAATATTTTAATTTCAATGATATTACAATTTCCTATAATTTAAGTGAAAAAAGTATTTAAAATTTTATTTTTATATAAGTGCAAACTGTCCATTCTCAATGCATGCCATAAAAATCGTTACAAGCAAGTTTGGAGAGCAAATCATAATAAAATGAAAATTATTCGAAAAATTATATTGAAAAATGTTCTAAATAAAAAAATAACTATTTCTCTAATTAACATTCTATTTACCTTTGCATCAATACTCCCGGATCTTCCAATGACAAGCTTGTAACAATAGTCATTGTCTATTTTAAATAGCCTAAAATTCTGGATATGACCTAACCACAGAATACATAATAGTAGCTAAACGCTACAGAACAGACACTCTCCGCCTCCCGCCAAACAATTACCTCCCCCCGCACGATCAGTCTAAAAATGGTCCATATTTTTCTACAGGGACGATACGCAACGAAGATTGACAACATTAATCAAATTGACTTAAAGTAATTTTATTATTTTGGATTTGTGATTATCGTTTTTCGTAGAAAATGGTTAGATATTGTGCTGTTTACGGATGTATTTCATCAGAAAAACGCGAATTTTTTTTACGCTAGTCAAAAATGTGCCAACCATAAAGCGTTAACACACACATTTGCAGTCTCTGCAGTGTGACTGTCAAAACTATAATTTTGTATGGAGTGTCCGGGGTGTGACCTAACTTAACTATGTGACAACTTACTTGTATAATATAAATACATGTTTCTATTATGTATTTAAATTAGGCTATTATCTTAATAAATTCCTCACCTATTTACAACAACTGTATATAAATGGCATAAAATATTAACATAAAAAATAACTTCAAAATATCCATACAGATATTTTATAACATTTTTTGGGTACCTTTCTAAGTATGTAATCTTCTTATATATAAAAATGAATCGCAAAATGTGTTGGTAAGCGCATAACTCGAGAACGGCTGAACCGATTTCGATAATTCTTTTTTTATTATATTCCTTGAAGTACGAGGATGGTTCTTATGTAGAGAAAACGTAAACATGTACCACGGGCGAAGCCGGGGCGGACCGCTAGTTGTATAAAAACACTACCTACCTAAAATGATTTTAATCACACTGACCCTACTATTTTAATCTTTTTAACTACTAGCATATTATATTTACATCTTAAAAGTATTTTATAAATACACATTATTTATATACATACTCTCTCTCCCTCTATCTATCAAGCAGAAAGAAAGAGACAGTTCTTTATACTTGTAATATTCTCTTTCTACTTCTCTTATTATAGAAAGAGAGAGTACATAACTGCTACTACGAGAAGAGTATAAAAGAGAGTTAAGAGAGAGAGACTTACAGAATTACAACTTTATAATTCTCTCTTCTTAACTCTCTATACACTTAAAGTAGAAAGTGTGGCTATTGACACTATTAATAGAGAGAGAAAGAGAAGAATTATTAATTAAAGATATACGAAAATGCCTAAAATTTGTAACTTATAATATTTATAAATCTTTTTCCTTCTCTCCCGCCCTCTAAATTAATTTCTTTAGAGTTACTTCTTAATAATTACTCTCTCTCTCTCTCTCTATTACTCTTACTCTATCTCTAACTCACCTCGCATTCATTACTATTCTCTTTCTCCTTGTCAGCGATAGCCCGCGGCCGCTTCTTGCCACGTGCTATTGGTTCTGTTGTCGGCTGCCGTTTTGGTTGGAACTGCAAAATTATTATTATATATTTTTACATATTGAATAAGACAAAGACACATAGGACAAACTAAAAATCTTTAGAATCTATTCAGGCAGTCTTTCGCGTAGTTATTGATACAGTGAAAAATAGCAATGACTTATGACTGACATAATAAATAAAATACTAATGATAATCCTCATAAATAATACTCTGTATAAAAATTGTAAACTTCATAATCTTTTATAGTACATAAAATACTCTGCTAAATATAATTCAACTGCCAATAAAAACAACGAAAATCCCAATAAACAATATCTAAATTTAATAAAAAAAGATTTTTTTGTTATATTCTTAGAACATTTGTAAAACTCAGAATAAATTTAGCTTAAAATAAATACACAGAAAATTGTCAGAATGAAATTATTTCTGTTACATTCAAAAAGACCTTATCAGGCTTTTGCCATTCCTGAATGATGTTTTTTTTTTATGATGTGATGATATTTATCAATTCAACACAAAATTACCTGTAACTCAGGGGGCAAGAACACCCTTGTATTCGCGAAATATTCCGGTTGTGGTGCATAATACATGGTCGGTATGCGAACGTCTGACGGGAATTCACGGAGTTCGAAACTCGTGGAACGAGCCCATATTACCGACATCGCTAGGTCGCAGGTCGCCCAGAGTTTCTGTGTGGATAAATATTAAAATATATCACTGGAACAGTTCTATATTTTTTAAGTTCTAGTAGAACTTAACATAAGTTATGAAGACAACCATAATGCTTTCTAAACAGAACAAACAGAAAAAACAAAAACTAGAAAGGAAAGCCTAAAGCCTATTAAATCATACATACTTTGAAATTCTTCATTCTCACTTCTCTAATAAAGTGTATTTTATTCATATTCATATTTGCATTATTACAAACACATGAGTGATAAATACAAATATGTTTTTGAATAATACATTTTTAAGTACATACTTACCTATAGGTACTACTTTTTATACTTTTGTTTATAATTTTTTTATTTTATATAAACAATACATTTTTTTTCAATACAGCTACGAAAAATTCCCAAAAATATAATATTCATTATTTAATAAATACTTACATAATTTACAGCATCATCGGTTTCATTGAGCGCATCCTTATGCAACTTCATCTTTTCAACTAGACTCTTGTAGAAACCGTAGCAGTAAAAGTCATTTCTAGTTATAAGCGGCTCTAGTACGAACCAGAGGCATTGTTTCACAATCTAAATAAGAAAAAACATAAAGATATTATTAAAAATCAAGTTTTAATTACATTCTAGATATCATTTGTATTGTTGTATATGATAATTACTAGTTGATTGATCGAATTTCGCTCTTTACGAAGTTAGATATTTTTGTCAATCAAAGTTTACTGTTCAAAAACCGGCGCTTTTGAAATAGAAAATATTATTAAAAAAAAAAACCATAAATAAGAATAAATATTTATCACAGTGATACTGATAAGAGATTGCATTTACTTCGATCAATTTTAATAACAAAATATTATAAAAAAAAATGTATAGTTTACAGCCATTTCATCGAATCTGTTTACATGTTCATTGACCCGCGTACATACATTCATACTATACATTTATTCAACAACTAATATCTTTTTTTCACAGTTCAATTTATAAGTTAAAAATGAATCGCCAAATGTGTTGTTAAGCGCATAACTCGAGAACGGCTGAACCGATTTAGTTAATTATTCTTTTATAATATTCCTTGAAGTACGAGAATGGTTCTCATGGAAAACGTAATCATGTACCACGGGCGAAGCCGGGGCGGACCGATAGTCTATACTAATATTATAAAGAGGAAAGGTTTGTATGTATGTATGGTTTTCACGCATAAACTACTGGACCGATTTTGATGAAATTTGGCATAGATAATCTTTAGACCCTGAGAAAGAATATAGGCTTTACCTTTTATTGCGAAATATGTACCACGGGCGAAGCCGGGTCGGACCGATAGTATTAAATAAAATCTTATTTACCTTTAATTGTGTAACATTATCATAGTGCGTGAAGGCCGGGTCGTGTGTGAGCACGGGCACCGCGAACACGAGCATGTAGTCCGGCATTATGTGCGGTAGCTGGCTCACTGCTCGCTCCACTAAAATATGTACATTAAATATTAGAATATATTTATTAAATATTTATTATTATTATTAAATGTAGAAAATGTTAATACATGTTTTTGCTAACTGATACAATTTTTTTTAACTAGAGATCCGCTCGTTTACAAAGACAAGATAAAAAGTAAAACAACTAAAACCCAACTACGACAAAAAACGACGCTGAAAAAGTATAAAACAAAAGTTAAATTGATGAACTAATAAAGAAGCTATGAACGAAAAGATGTGAATTATATGCAATCAGCCCATGAATACAGGTAAAGTCACAAGCAAATGCTAGTAATATATATATATTCAAAATGTGCAAGTAAAAAGCTTTCAAATGATACCAAACACGGCATATTTATCTTAACTTTATTTTTTTACTCTGTATGTTTTGTCCGCTAGAGGGCGCCACATTAGATTTTGTGAAACCCCATATAGCCTATAACCAGCGGACAATTAAGACGCTTCTAATGATATGTCATTTGTCGAATTCTGATAAGTAGTTTAGAAGTTACGAGGGAACAGATGAACATACATACATACATACATACATACATACATACATACATACCCTCCCCCTCCTTTTGCTTTGCCGTAGTCGGGTAAAAATATGTGGGATTTCCGGAATAAAATGTAGCCTGTCTTATTCTAAGTTTTCAGCTACCTAGGTTAGTAGTATTTGCGTTAAAGAGTAATAAACTTCCATCCATCCTAAATTTTTTTTTTTTTAATATTAGTGGGATTATAAGACGTAAGGGTTTCAAATGCTTCAATAAAATATGCCAACTGGGCGCTACAAACATTATTCTGAACCTTTTTACTTTCCCGTTGTGATATGGCTTACCAGATTTTATTTCATTGTCTAGTACACTGTACAATACATAGTTTGTTTTCATTCACACACATTCCAAAAATCACTCAAACATTTATTGATTCAATTAGACTTCTTCTAGAAGCACTTTTGAACCGTCATAACATATTTTAAACATTTACCACCGATTCAGAAAGCAGTATACAGGGTGTAATCGTTAAGTGTGCACAAGCGATTATTCCGTAACTATTGCAGATATCAAAAAACTTTAAACTGATATCGAAAGTACTTAACCTAATGAGTAAAATGGCCATAATAAATTTTTAAAAATAAAACGAGAAATAACCAAAAATGTTACATTAAACGCTCCCATACAATTTATTTCCCATACATTTTGTATTCATAGTAGATTTTCGAAGTGACGTCCTTATTGTGCAATACAATGACGAGGTCTATTTACAGTTTCTAAATGAACTTCCCTCCAAATTTGCGAAGTAATTAAAGCAGAAAACCAAAAAAACAAAAAAAAAAGCTAAAATCTTTCATATTAAATGTATAGGTTGATCCAAAAGTAATGATAATTGGGTATTTCCTGTGCACATAAAAATATAAAATAAATGTTTTATGCTTGCTCATGTAATCACTAAGTTATCACAAAAAAATTATATCTACAGGCCACGTTTCCAAGTATTAACATTAATTTTAATGTGAACAGTGCGAGCCAGAATGTTTCCCGACGAAAAGAAGAAACAACGATTCGACATTTAGAGGGTGAATTTCTAAATTTTTAATGAGATCAGGATAATTTTTTGTCACGATTTGTGACCATGGGCGTTACCTGGGTTCACCATGTTTATGCTGAAACCAAGAAACAATCAATGGCCTGGATGCGAGCTTCCAAAGTGACGGTGAAGATTTTCAAAGTGAAAATTAGTGGGATAGATTAAAGCCGTAGTTTTTTGGGACGCTGAAGAAATGTGGAATATTTTAAGAAGGTAGCCACTACTACACAGGGCTATTACTACACAGACCAAATTAAAAGATTGCGGGTAGGTTAGTAAGAAAAAGAGACATGGCAAACTTCGGTCTTGAATGTTGGTTCACCAAGACAACGCACCAGATCACAAAGCGTCAGTTGCGATGGCTGCCAATCAAAAATCGGCATTGAAAATGCTTGAACACCCACCCTGTTTGTAAGATCTAGCTCCTAGTTTATTCTATCTCTTACCTTGGCACAGGAAACACCGTCGATACAAGAAATTTTAAGACGACAGCGAAGTGATGGCCGATTTTGAGGGGTTTTTGTAGATGAAATCAAAGTTTTTTTTTTCTAAGTTAAGGAAAAAAAATATCGAAGTATATTATCTAGTTAGAAGACTATCTAGAGAAATACATAATTATTTTAACTGTAATGACCTTGTTTAATATTGATTATCATTACTTTTGGATCAACCCATGTACATGGGATATTCATATCTCATACTAAATGTATGGGAGGGTTTAAAGTTAATTTTTTAGATATTTCTCGTATTATTTTTTAAAATTTATTATGGCCATTTTACTCATTAGGTTAAGTACTTTCGATATCAGTTTAAAGTTTTTTGATATCTGTAATAGTTACGGAATAATCGCCTGTGCACACTTAACGATTACACCCTGTATATGGAGAAGAATCGACATAAACTTTAGTCAGCCCTTTAGTACGGTACGTGTCCCTGTGTGCGTCCATAGACTCGGAAGTGTTTGTTACTGTGTCATGCCATAGACTCGGAAGTGTTTGTTTCCGTGTCATGCCATAGACGCGGAAATGTTTGTTACCGTGTCATGCCATAGTCTCGGAAATGTTTGTTACCGTGTCATGCCATAGTCTCGGAAATGTTTGTTACAGTGTCATGCCATAGACTCGGAAATGTTTGTTACCATGTCATGGCTTAGACTCGGAAATTTTTGTTACCGTGTTATGCCATAGAGTCGGAAATGTTTGTTACAGTGTCATGTCAGACTCGGAAATGTTTGTTACAGTGTCATGCCATAGACTCGGAAATGTTTGTTACTGTGACATGCGAAAACCACTGAACGCATTTTGATGATATTTTGCAGTGACGTAACAGAATATAACTAAAATATAAATAAAAAAATACTTACTTTTACCGCGTTTTATCTGCGGGTGAAACTGCGCGGCTCAGCTCGTTATTATCCTGCTTTGTGTGTATAATAAAAAGAGAATACCCGTCTATCTTTGTGAGGTATGCGTTTAGCAGACACTTATTGTGTGTATCCTGACGTGTACCATATGTAGTACATATATCTACTGCCGCACGAGCCCGCACATGTACCGGATACAGTACCCTTGGTG